>CAUYRT010034612.1:0-115894 GCA_963574885.1 Lepilemur ruficaudatus | reverse complement strand
TATATGTTTGCTGGCCATTATTCTGTCTTCTTTGGAGAAGTTTCTGTTCGTCTCCTTTGCCCATTTATAAATGGGGTTGTTTGATTTTTTTCTTGTTAATTCTTTTGAGTTCTAGGTAGATTCTTGTTATCAGACCTTTGTTGGAGGTGTAGAGAGCAAATATTTTCTCCCCTTCTGTAGGTTGTCTATTTGCTCTAGTGATAGTTTCTTTGGCTGTGCAGAAGCTTTTTAATTTGATCAGATTCCATTTGCTTATTTTTGTTGCTGCATTAATTGCTTTGGACTGATTAACACTATGGTGCTCAAATTGTGGGAGTGTTCACTAGGGATTTGGGGGGTAAGGGGTAAACCCATGTCTGAGCGATGTGGTGGGTACTGTGGAGGGGTGGGACGTGCTTGAAAAGTAGTTGGGGAGCAGAATTAGGGGTCTCAATAGGGGGAAGGAATTCCTCTAAAACTGATTTATGTGAGTAACTGTACATCTTGGTAAATTCACTAAAAATCATTTAATTGTACACTTAAAATGGAGTAAAGGCATGATATGTAAAGTATACTTCAATAAAGAAAAAAAATTTTAACTAACTTTCAAACCAATAAAGGAAAGAAAGAAGATATAAGCAGTCCCATAGAAAGTAGAGAAAAATATTTTTTAAAGCATGGAAAATGCAGGGTAAGTGGAGAGCACAAACCAAAACAGTAACTATAAATCAAAATATATCAGTAGTCATGATAAATATAAAGGGACAAAAATTGACATCTAAAAGATAGACATACGATTAGATTAAGATTTCTCTCTTCCTCCCAGTCTCTTCCTGTCCCCTTTCCTCACACTTTCTCACACACACTGTGGTTTGTATGAGGTCCACCTAGCTATATAATGTATAAGGAAAAAAAAAACAAAACTAATTACCAAAAAATTGGGTTTAGCTCAGGAATGCAAGAATGATTCAACATTAGGAAAATATGCTAGTGTAATTCACTATATTAACTGATTTATGAGAAAACATTATGGTTATTATTTCAATAGATGAGAATAGAGCTTTTAAAAATGTATATAAATTTAGAGAGTACAAGTGCAATTTCATTACATGCATAGATTGTGTAACGGTCAAGTCAAGGCTTTTTGAGTATCCATCACCCAAATAACATACCTTGTACCCATTAAGTAATTTCTCATCCTCCACCCCCTCCCTCCCCCTCATCCTTCTGACTCTCAGTTGCCTATCATTCCACTCTCTATGTCCATGTGCATACACTTTTTAGCACCCATTTATGAGTCAAAACATGTATTAATAGTATTTGTCTTTCTGTGTCTGGCTTGTTTCATTTAAGATGATGACCTCCAGTTCCATCCATTTTGCTGCAAGAGACATGATTTTATTATTTTTTATTGCTGAATAGTATTCCATTGTGTATATATGCCACTTTTTTAAATCCAGTATTCCATTGGTGGACACTTAAGTTGACTTTATATCTTTGCTATTGTGCATAGTGCTGTGATAAATATATGAGTACAGGTATCATTTTGACATATTTATTTCTTTTCCTTTGGGTAACTACCCAGTAGTGGGATTGCTAGATTAAATAGTAGTTCTATTTTTAGTTCTTCAAGAAATCTCCATACTGTTTTCCATAGAGGTTGTACTAATTTACATTACCACTGACAATGTATAAAGGTTCCCTTTCTCTGCATCTTTGCCAATATCTGTTGTTTTTTGTCTTTTTTAATAGCCATTCTGATTGGTGTGGGATGGTACCTCATTGTGGTTTTAGGCAAATAGAAGCTTTGGATAAAAATATAAAATGTTTGAAAAAATTATGATTATCTCAATAGATGCAAGTAGATGTTTTGATAAAATGCACTATTATTGATAAAAATCTTAGCAGATGTGTAATAGATATGTTAATAAAGACTGACCTATGACACAAGAACAAAAACCCTGCTGTCTCAGTGGCTCAGCACAGCAAAAGTTTATTTCTCTTTTGCATCACAGTCCGAAGTGAATCATGTGACTCTCCTCTGAGCTGTGACTAAGGCATATAGGCTCTTTCCATTTAATGAGGTGAGAATATTATATTTAAAATGTGGCCTCCATTGTTCCCATGGAAGGGGAAGAGACGGCATGGGAGGCTTTTTGTTTGGATGGGAGTGGTTGAATATAGCCATGGTTGAAGGTGACATTTATCACTGCTCATATTCTGTTTTTCAGAACTCAGTCACATGGCCCAGCCAACTCAAATCTAGTGGGAAGGCCACACCTTTAATTTGATATTTGACCTGAATTAAATATCACTTTATTCACCTGAGAAAGGTGTACTGGGCCTTTGTGGCTCAAAGTCTTTTAAAATCTATCTATTACTGTTTGGAAGTCTGGAAGCAATCAGCTTCTCCAACCACAAAAAGGTGTGAATTTCCATATTTTCTCAGTTTCCTTGCACATCGGTCAGTTCTTGCCCAAGCTCACCTTTTCCCCTTTCCCCTAAAATGAAGCCAATGGTACTAAATATACACTTCTAACATTCTGTTTTTCAATCTGTTTCCCTAGAGCAACAAACTCATTAGGCATATGTTCTCTCTTCCAAGTTATAGCAGATGGCAGTCCTACCATCACATAATATGGATTATGGATCTCCAGTGTTCTTTGGTATTAGTTTCTTCATTACCTGGTACCCAACTTCTAGGCCAATACTCATTTATTTATTTTTTTTAATGATAGCAACATTGCAGTTCAGATTACCAATTACTATGTCAGTCACATTTTGTCAGGAAAATAGAAAATACTCTAGGGTATTTGGATCAGGAGTTGTTTACTATAGGGTTTAAACATTGGAGGCTGGTGGGTAAAGATCAGGAAGACTGTTTTCAGGAAATTGAGAGGTGCAGCCATTATAGGCAAGATGCCAATATGGTTTGAACTGCATGCACAGAGAAGGGGTGATTCTCTTAAGGATCTTTGAGCACTGCAAAACTTCTCATCTTCTAATGGCTGTACATCCCTGCAACTGGTTCTAGATAGAGAGCTGTGGCTCCCTTTCCTTCTACTTTCCTGTCTCATACCAGTAGCTTTCATTAGTGGAGTCTAACTGGAACTTTACTGGCAAGAGATTCAGAGGAATGTAGTTTTGAAGCTTTATGCTCCTTTAATACAAATACAGGAAAGAGCTTAGAAAGGTGGAAATGGTACTGAATCTCAACAACTAGTACGTGGCACAGAAAGGAACTTGCCTAACTTGATAGTGGACATTTTAAGTAAATCTACATTAACCATTGTTCTTAATCCTAAAATCCCTTTAAAGTCAGGAGCAAAATAAGGATCCCCACCAGTACCACTTTTATTTACTATTAGACTAGAGAGGCTCACAGCAGTAGTTTTGTAAAATAAGAAAAAGAAATTAAAAAATTAAAGACTGAAAGGAAAAGATGAAACTGCCATTATTTGTAGAAAATTTGTCTACATTAAAAATACAAGAAAATCTATAAATTTAAAGTAATGTTTCCTATATAAAATTGTGTTCTAATACATCAGCAACAATTAGAAATTAGAGTTTTAAAACATTAGTGTTTATAACAGCAGAAAAATATCGTAAGATGCCCAAAAATGGTATTAATAAAAGATAAGAAAATTATAGAAAAAATTATGAAAGTTTTTAAAATACACAAAAGGAAACTAAATGGATAGATATAACATGTTTATTGATGAGAAGTTTCCATATTGTGAAAACAATGGCTTTTCCTAAATCTCTATGTCCAGTACAATCCCAATCAAAATATCAACAGTGTTTTTTTTGTATGTTTTACTTTGTTCTTTCTTTTAAATTTTGTTTTTTTACAGAACTTGATAAACTGATTATAAAATTTATATGTAAGAACCAGTTAAACTAAGCAAAAGCTGAGAGTAACTCAGACAGTTTTTAAAAATGTGATAGTAGGATTATTTTTAGCTGATATCAAGACATACTATAAAATGATGATAATAAATATTATAAGATTTAGGGGAACACACCCAAGCTTAGAAGCTTGATAGCTGACAGACATAGTATTATAAATTAATGGGGAGATAATAGATTACTTAATGAATAAAGCTTCCCATATAGAAAAAAAAAATTAGATCCCTACCTCACACTATATGCAAAGATCAATTCTAGCTGGATTAAAGATCAAATGTGAAAAACAAATTTTTAAGACTTATAAAAGAAAATATGGGGGATTATTGAGTTTGGGTAGGATTTCTTTAAAACATCAACTGAACAGAAAGACACTAATAAACTTGACTCCATAAAAATTTAAAATATTTGTACTATAAAAGTTACTATAAACCAAGCAAAAAGATGCCACAGGCAGGGAGAAGATACTAGCAACAAATATGACAGGCAAGGATTTTGTATCTAGAATTTGTAAAATGTACTCCCAGGTATATGCTAGAGAAATTCTTGAATATTGGTGTAATATAAAATAGAGAAAAATGTTCACTGAAATCTTTTCAATTCTTGGCTATTATAAACAAATGTCCTTTATTTAACAGACTAGATAACTGAATTGTGGTTTATTAGTATACTGGAACATTATACATAGAAGATAAAATAAATGAAGCATAGCTACATGTACATAGAGATAATATAAAAAATAACACAATAAAAGTAGTTTCAGAAAGGCATACATTACAAGGTTAAATATTTTTTAATGAGAAAAATACTGTTAAATATATCTTGGATATCTGTATTTATGTCTACTTATATAGTAAAAGTCGAAAAACATACATGGAATTGATGAACTCCAGATCTAAGATAGTAGTTACCTTTGGTGAGAGAAGAAGGTGGACAGGATCAAGGATGGATACTAACAGATCTTCTATTGTATTGTTTTATTTGTTAAAAATCAAAAGGCGAAAACATCAGTAGCATATATGGCAAATGCTAGTATTCCAAGTCAGTATGTGTGATATTATTTTATATTGTTATATATGTTTAAAATCCTTTATAAACATTAATAAATTAACAGAGAAGGGAAAGTTAAGTGGCCAAATTCTTTTCCCTTGTCATGTGTCCCAGAGAATCTTTGTTTCTCTGACCCCTACCTGGAGGCTCAGTCTATAGTACAGCTGATAGAATATCATACTGCAAATGCACAGGTATTTTGTGTGGGGCATACAGCTAACCACTGGGTACCATGTTGTCTCTTTGGAAGAATGCCTTTTGAGTTCCAAATGACGTATTTTTGTGCCATAATAAACTAGTGATTATGTACTGGTGTTAATATTTTAGAACAAGTGCCATTTTCTTTTAGTAAGAAAGAGGCAAGTGACTAGTAAAGCAGTTGACAGGACTATAGAGTGATTATGACCCATTTAGCCTTTTGGCAATGGTTCTGAGTTACTGAAGAAACTGTAAAGCTTTCTGAATCATCATCAGATGATAAAATATTGCTCAATACTATTCTGTAGCTACTGTTATCAATTTCCAAAGATTAAGACAGAGCTCATTTAAATTGGATATTTACTTAGCTGGACTCTTTCTCCATCCATTCTGACTGGTGCTCATCAGAGTAAGTCACCAAACCCCGAAAGATCACAGTCATACTCCCCAGCTATTTCACACGAGCAAAATTTTCTGGGCACAGCCTCTGCTCTAGACATTAAGAAGTAAGCACATTGTTACTGTTGATAAAGCTTCCCTTTTGAACTGGAGCAGTCAGCAACATTTCCCTTCCTTCAGTCCCTATCCTCAGACTGGATTGTTTATAAAATTATTATTTTCCCTCTGTGTCATACACATACAATCCAACTTCGGTGATGGCGGTTCGGTACTAAGTGGCCTTTCTCGTAATTAGAAAACGATCCTGTGACAGGATGAAGCTCGAAATTGCTCTCTTTGTGAAATGAGCATGTCTTTGTTTGCAAGATTAACTCAATTCCCACTGCTGTAACTGGCAGCAGAATTGCCCGAGCAGTTTGGAGACTGGATTGGACTTTTCCTATAGGAATTATGTAGTCGTACAGCTGCAGAAACGCACATTCACTCCCCCAGCGTCGGTTTTCTGACAGCCTTTTCCATTGAACAGTTTGAAGAGTGGCGAGCTCTGTTTCTGAGACAGAGAAATGTTTTCACACCTGAAGTGTAATTTCACACCTTGTGTTTCTCAGCAGATAAGTGCATAAAATAACACATCAAACCGGAATAGAAAAAGATCAACATAGAAAGAAAACTGCACGTTGTAATTTGTTTCCTATCTTACAATGCTCTTGGAGAGAACGGTAAATGACAGAGATCTGGGTTTACGCTTTAAAAAGTTTGACTGGTCTTTAGGTGGGAAGATGAGCAGTAAACACTAATCATCTTGCTGCCTGCATTGAACAGAAAGTACAGAATGACAGAATCTGGGAAACGCCTTAACGTTTTATTTTTTTAAAGAATAGTATGCACATAGTAGTAAAAATTGTAGTTAAAAGTCAATAAATTAAGTGATTTTAATAAAAATATAATTGAGGAGATAATTTTCTTTGTAACGATCCATTCAGTAATTTTAGCAAAAGTAGATCATGTTGGTAAAATTTGAATGTTTTCTTTCCTTTCTATAAATGACTAAACATATAACGTTAGTTATAGCATTTTAGTGTGGGGGTTATAAAATGAGGGGTTTAGTTTCATTTTGCAAGTTTGAAAACTTGAGACCAAAAGAAAAAGGAAAGTTGAGCTTCCTGGGTAGTGATGAACAGTCATTACAAAATACTGATTGAAGGTCTACTCCACATTAAGCGCAAGGCCAGGCACCAGGGATACAATGGTAAAAAAGGCAACCCTTCTCTCTACCATTGGGGAACTGGCAATATTTGCACTTGAATAAACAGGCAGATAATCCTGGGTAGCAAGTGCTGAGATAGGCTAAAACTAGGTTTTTTTGGTGGTGGCCACTGGCAGGTTCTCTGACCCGGAGCTGGTGGGAGTAGGGGGAAGAGGTCAGCAAAGATTCCTGGATAAAGTGATGTCCGAACTGAACTTAATGAATAGAAGCCACATGAGGATGGCTATCGGTTGGGATATTAGGGCATGGAGAGCATGTATAGAAGTGAAAGAGAAAGAGAGCAGGTGGGTGGGTGGAAGGGAATGGAAATGCAGTGTGTAATGGCAGCCATGGTGAGCAATGAGGTCGGAAACTCAACAGAGCCAAAGTGCAGAGATTGCACCAAGAAATCAAGCTTTTGTCCAGAGACTAGTAGGAAGGTACTGAAAGCTGGGTTTTGTTTATTAGTGAGAGTGACACAACCAGATCTGCATTTTGCAAAGACTGCTCTGGTAATCCACCGACTAGATCAGTGAGGGAACGTGAGGTGATACAGGTGAGAGATGCTGGTGACCTAAGCTTACGAAATACACTGAGAGTTCAGTGGCATTGGGGATGGAAAAAAGTGAGTGGATTTGGGAACTGTTTAGGAGGTAGAACCAACAGAACTTGGTGACTGATTGAGTGGATTGGAGGTAAGGAAGCCAATCTTTTCAACAATGAAGTTCTGATTTCTGAATTGGATAATTGAGTGAATAATGCTACTGTTCACACAGATGGGGAACACTGGAGCAGCAGACTTTTAGAGATGGGGACATGTTGAGTATGAGATATGTGTGGGATGTCCAAGAGAAGAAGCATGGTATTCAATTGGGAGAAATGTCTAGGCCAGACCTACGGACTTGGTAGTTGTCATTGAAACCATGGAGTGGATGAGATGGTCCAGAGAATACATAGAGAGTGAGAAGGGAAGAAATTCTCTAACTCAGGCATAAAATAGTAATATGACTATGAAAAAAAACACATGGACAGCAAAATGTGTATATTAATCTTGTTACGTAAATAAAATGTGAATGAAGAACTAAGCATATCCACAAACAATTGCACACATGCCTGTGCATGTATGTGTACCCCCGTGCATGGAGAGGTTCCAGCGAGCATCAGCAATGTGCCAGACAGTGAGCAGCATGAAACACTGGACATTCAAGGTAATGACCTCTCTTCTGAATAATTCATGTAAGATGTGTCGGCCCAGTAGCAAGAACCAGGCCTAAAGATACTAATTAGAATGTTGAAAGGAGAAATCTGCAGCCATGTAAATGTTACAACTAAACTAGCAAAACAGAGTGCACTGATGTTTTCTCATCCTCTCCACCCCTTTTTGTCTTAGATACATATGGAAAACTCTTTCTCCTCAATTCTGTGGGTCAAGAGATGTCCCGCTGCAAGACATCCATTCGACGTGCTCAGCCCAATCCTGTCTATAAGGAGACCTTTGTTTTCCAGGTGGCGCTCTTTCAGCTCTCTGACGTCACGCTGATGATTTCCGTTTATAACAGGCGTACTATGAAGCGCAAAGAGATGATCGGCTGGATTGCTCTGGGCCAAAACAGCAGTGGAGAGGAGGAACAAGATCACTGGGAGGAAATGAAGGAAACCAAAGGCCAGCAGATCTGCAGATGGCACACTTTGCTGGAATCCTAGGTTTGCCAACTAGTGTTTGTGTGCCGTGTCCACCTCGGTCACCTGTGTTGCTGACTACTGACACTAAGTCAGTGCATCTGGCAAGGTTTTCAGACTTTCCACCAGAGATTCCACTAATCCCTAGGATATTCTGAGTGGGAGCTTTGGGTTTCTTAAAGATTTGATTTGGATTTAAATATTGTAATTTTAAAAACCCCACATGTAAAGCCAAGTGTACTGTATGGAAAATGTTACCGTAGTTAAGACCACTGATGTTGAGTCAATTTGTGCTAATAGATTATTGAGTTGTGGTTCAGACTATGGGATGAAGCTTCTCCTGCTTTCTCTGTTTGCTTAAAGAGTAACCTGGGATCACAAGGGGCTGTAACATTCAACCACTTAGGTGTATGAATCAGAATTTTCTTAATATGGTGCGACAAACTCCCAAATACAGAAATGAATCAGAAGCTGAGGCTCATAGAAGAATGTAACTATAACCCTCATCCCTTATTTCACATTTTTCTCTCTGTCAAAAAAAAACAAAATCCTGTTTACCTAACAAGTAAATATTGTAAACATGCACTGATAAAATGAATTTGTATTAATTAAATACCTCTTTTATCTCACATTATGGTTTCTATGAGATTTGATTAGATGAATCATTTTGAAGCTAGAAAGAAATTCAAAAACTACTGTTGTAAGACAACTTGTCTACTTTTGAATATGTAAGATTTCAAACTTGTAACTTTCAAGGTTTTTATGCTTTCTCACCTAATAAATTCTTACAGAATGAGATAAAAACCAAAAAACCGATTTCAGTCATAAACTTACTGAGTTTTCTGAAGCTGGTGTTCTTTTGGATTATACTTTTTCTATATTCAATTATATATACCCATACCTGTATTTTGAATGTACTCCTGTGTGTAAACCCTGCTCTTTTTCTTAATGCAGTGTTTTCTATCATTAGAGCATAGTAAATTGCATACAGTGGGTCTTTAATAAATATTGATTTGATTGATTCTTCAACATTAACATGTCGTAATACCTGTGAATGAAGAAATATTTTCAGTTTGTACGGAATGACAGTAAATTTTTCTTTGAGCATTTGAAGTGCCTGTAACTGTTATTTTTACGGCATTTGCAGTGAGATATATTAGTCATTATTTGCATTCTGGGCATGTGCCATTCAGAACACTGCTCTTGTGGGGTTATAAGCATGGGTTTTACTTATGACTTTCTTTACACATTTATGCAGCGCATGTTTGTTTTCGTTTTTCTTAGTTCTGAGCCCCTAATTTCAATGACTTTAAATTGGCAGTAATTAAAAAAAAAAGAGGGAAGGAGTGTGTGTACATGTAACCCTGTGCCCAGCGTGCAGCTCTTCTGAGCAATTGCTCAGTCACTTATTTTTAGCGTCTGTGCTTCATTGTTGACTTTTTCCTGTCTGTGAGAAGAGTGATAGCTAGTGATGGCTGTATACAGTTAAAAACACATAACTCCTCCTCAGCTCTACATTTTGACAGATTGCAAGCGTAGGCTGTAGCACTTGAAGAACATATTTATTCTTTACCGTGTGTAATGGTTATCCTGACAAGACCAGACTGGGGCACAGGATAACTTTACTATGATTTCAGGGTTCAGTCTTTCAAAGAAATGACTTTATATGGAAGAATCAGAATCTGCAAAATAAATGAGTATTTTAATTTCTGTTCAGGTCATGAGAGTTTCATATATGCTGCTCAGTTATTAGGAATAAGTATTGAAACCCTGCTCCTTTGGGTTTTTACCCTACCTTTCTTCGGGAGACCTCAAAGTGCTTTTCCAGCATTATCTCCATTAGCTGCTGAGTGGTCTTTGCAGTGAGGCTAAGTCATTGAGCAGAACTGAGTGCGATTGATTAAGTAGTGGCACAAAGAATTGGCTTTTCACATCCCCTACTCTCTTTATGCCTTGTGTTTAAAGGGAAGTGGAGCAGCCTCGTTATGCTTTCCTTTATGCGGTAACATAATAGCAGCATTCACTTTCAAATTTACATTTGAAAAAAATCTGTATGTATTGTACAGACAGCCCTGTATTTTTCCCCCTCATAGTCTCCTGCTCTGCATGTTGCTGCTTCCCTTGATTCATGGTGCCCAATCATCACCTATACTTCATTTTTTGCTCCCTTGACCCAGCCATTTTTAAGGTTTTCTGCTGGTGTAGTGAAGATATCCTTGTGTGCTCGATCTGCTTCCCAATAGTCTCCTTGTGACACAGTTTACAGGAATGTGCAGCATTTTAAGGGAAGAGATACCTGAAAAACATTTTTTAAAAAATAATTTCGCTATGTTGGTGCCGCTCCCTGTATAGGCTGCACGTACATCTTGAATATACAGCAACATTCACCCTCAGCTGATTGTATAAACATAAAATGCTGAAGACAAGATACATTAAAATATGGGGCTGATTTTTTTTTTACCCTGATTTGAAATTCTAGTTTAGTAAGATCTTTTGATTTTGTGCACTTAAACTCCCTTATTTTCTTGGCAAAGTCTAGACACAAATGCATTTAGCATGTTTTTCACTTGAGCTTTTACATCTACATTTGCTTTTCAAAAGAGTTATGAAAGATAATCAGTTGGTTCTGCAGTGAAAAAACTGCTTTTGCCTATTTCATCTAGCTAATGATTAATACCTCGCAAGGAGATTTGACATGGAAGCAGCACCAATTTTTGTTGCATGAGTAGATCTTTCAGTGATTTTTCCTGAAGAGCATGCTTTTTAAATAATACTGTTGTAAGCAAATGATGCTCTAGGTTTATGGAAATCTGCTTTATGGTGTGCCTTCTTTCAGGGCATAAGTTTACACTGAATTGAGAAGTGCTGGTTTCACCAGTCGCGGTGGTAGCTGTTGTACTCCCTGCTCCCTTCTGACTAGTGTTGAATTTTTAAATGGACCATTCACGAGGCGGCCGAACACCTGCTCTCAGTCCCCTCTCCTTCACTGGCTCCCAGTGTGTTGCACAGTTGTTTTGGAGTCTGTTTTTGCTGATGTGGCATAACTGTTGGGCGGCAGGCGGGTCTTGCCTTCCCTAAGGTAAGAAGAATTTGTAATGCCTCTGGTTGTATTGTACTTGGCATTTCCCCTGAACAAAGTCTGAGAAAGAATCATCACTGTGTTTGCAAGGGCGAAAGAGAGTATGATATTGCATTCTTGTTCACTTTTGGCATATTAACTGTGACATCCTTCAGTGACCAGTTAACTGATTTCAGACGTTGATATTCTCCATAGTGTTAGGTGCTAGTGAGCCTAAACCACAGCTTCTGCCTTTTCAATGTGTAGACCTTGTAATATTTTACAAATTATAGTTACCTCATGGTTGGTCACTGTGTATTACATCATGACTGTACTAGATGATCTTATCTGAGAACCAAAACTCTTTTCTTTCCAAGTTAAGTATTATTTTAAGTAGAAACTACTTTCGGGTTAAGTAAGAGTGCTTCCCCGATAGACACTAAATTGATTTAATTGATGATTCAGTGTGGACATCAAACTGTGGGTTTCCTGAAAACCTGGCTGTCCTTTTGTAGCAGAGGACGGTATATTAAGAGCATAAAAGTGAGTAGGAAGAGATTATTTGTAAATGACATAAAACCAAATGGAGGCATATTCTTTACTGATAAACAGGACTAGAAAACACATGTGATATCTCCTCTTTTGAGGAAACTGTGGTTAAAGAATATTCCATTCTATTTAATTCAAGACAAAAGCAAATGATAATTCTGAAATGGCAAAAATATTTTATATTTTTGTTGTCTTAAAAATAATCATTCATTTAGGCAAAACTATTAACAAACAAAGCCCCCCCCAAAAAGTGGTGCAGCATGTATACAGAAGTAATAAATATGCTGAATACATTTAGCATCCACCAGTGTATAGTATTAAAGAAGAGTAAACAAATAAACCGAAAGACATTTCAGGTTAACTAGCTTTCATTTTTTCCAAAACTTGTAGAATTTTGGAAAATATTTAAAGGGGAAATGAAACTGGGCTAACCCAATGAAGTTGGCACAACTCCATGAAGTTGGCACAGACTATGGTCTTATCTTGAGTTTGGGATAGAACTCTGCTAACTGTGTGGCCTTAAGAAAATTACTTAGCCAGCCTGTGTCCCAGTGTTTCCAAATGGAAAATGGAAACAATATCTACCTCATAAAGTTTTTAAAAATATATCAATGAAATCACAGATGTAATGTGCCTAGCATAGAACCTGGCATATAGTTAGCATCCAGTATTTCCTTCTCATGATTGTGCTTGAAAAAGAAAACATTTAAGAGTTATTTCTTTTCCTAGCAAAGGTAATTATAACACTAGAGAAAAATTAAAAACAATTTTCAGATACTTTAAAAAAGGATAGGCTCAAGATGCCAGCCTGGATTTGTAAAAAACATAAGTCCCATCAGGGCAAACTAATCAGAGATAAACTGGGTATGTGGAGGAAATTAAGTCTTAATAGATACAATCTAAGGTACAGCCAAGTCTTTGTTTTTTATCCCCTGAGTTTGGAGGGAGTACAAAACCTGGGTCCTTCTGTGTCCATCACACATGAGGCCTCTCCTCGCCCCAACTCTGCTGTTTATACATGGACAGGGCCCCTTGCTGTACCCAGGGCAATTTGACTATATATTTCAACTTTGATTTGAAAAAGTAAAATAAATGGTGTGGCACTATGCTGACATGCTTTTCAAAATGGACAACATATTTTTTTTAACCGACATCAGATACCCATTTTATATCCTTATAGTAAAAATTTTAAAATGGTCCAACAACATAGCTATCAAAACGTTAACTCTTTGACTGGAAAGTTCTATTCAGAACCATTTATCACTATTGCCCTTATGAGATCATAATGAAAGGCATTCTGTCGGTTGATACTAACTCCTTTTTAAGATGGTTTTTAAGAGTGACTTGTTGATATGATAGAAGGCATGTTCACTTGTTCTCAAGTGATTTAGGCCTTGAGTAAAGAGGGGAGTTTCCTGAGAATTTAGAAAAACCTTTGCCAACGCCGTTTGATCTAGAGAATTAGTCAGGAATAAACCACTTCAAGTTCAGTGTAACCAGATGCCGTGAACCAGTCATGTGCTGGTTGTGGTTTTAAACTTAGCGTGATTCTGGGATGGGAACCGTGAGACTGTACTCCCAGTTTCACCACATTGCCAAAGGGCTGTCTAAAGTTCTAGGTTTCTCAATTTAGGAGAAGAATCACTTAGCTTCAGGCTTTTAGTTGGGAACAATTTAACATGTAGGGAAGTCAAAGGACTTGGATGGGAGGTGAGAAGGTGGCGGGATGATTTCTATTACAGTAACAATTATCCAGATGTAGGGTTCTAACCAAGAGGATGGTGTGCACTTTGTCTTCTTGGCCATAAAGGTAGATCGAGAGCATCCACCCAAATCAAGCCGGGAGAATTTAACTTAGATATAAGGAGAACTATATGAAGATTGTTTCCCATTCATTCAAAATGTACTCATTGGATTTCCTTTTGTCTAGCACTGTTCTATTTGGGATAGCAAAGAATTTAAAATCTTTTTAGAGTGTTATGGCTACACATTGAAGCAGTCACCATAAAAACAAGAATGCTTACCAATATATGGTTGTTAAATTGGTCTAATTACATGCCATAAAAAGTAGAGTTCTTTTTTATGGGTTCTTGGAAGAAGGTGAAACATATTGGTTGAACTTACTGCGCAAAGCTTCTAGGAAGCCCCAGATTTGCAGTGAGCCTTGGTTACATTAAAGGGGGACTGGCCAAGGGAGGTCACAGAATCATCATCTTTGGAAGTCTTTTAAAATAGAAAAATCTGCTTGAAATGCTGGCTCTGTCTAAAGAATGGAAGGGCACCCAGGAATATAGCCTTTATAAGGTTCCTTCTAATATTTCGTATGTAACTTTAAAACAGAAACAACAATAAAAACATTCCAGGCTTGTCCTCTTCCCCTTTGGACATTTTTTTCACTTTGATTTTTCTCCACATCATACAAGATTTTCTCCGAGGAGCTCCTGTATGGGTTTTGTTTAAGTGACTTTGGGGCTCAGAGTGAGTTTCCTCTCCTGTGGTGGTGCTGTGGCTGTTTTTGTTTCCCTTGGGTCACAAAGCAGCATCCTAGACACACAGACAATCATTACCTATATTAATAGCCACGGTGGAACCTGTGACACAGCTTGAGGCTTTCTAGAACAAACTCACAGGCAGTCATGGGGGTCTGTGGCCATTCTTAGAATAAAACCACTGGACGTTGCTGACTGCTTTCTGCTGCTCACTAATGCTGCCTTGAGGTCTCTGTGGGAGCTTTTGCCTCGTGCCTTCAGTGATAGCGTTACCAGTTCTCCTTGGAGGATGAGAAGGCTGACTTCCCTTTGGTATTGCCATTTTTATGCATTATTTTTATTTTTGTTTATTTTCCTCTTAAAGTATCTACTTCCTTGTTTTCATTATTTTAGTTTATACAAAATGTATTCGTTCAAACAGGCCTTTATTAATTGTAATGTGTCCCAGACTCTGGGCTAGGGGCTGGAGAATAGCAGATGAGAAAAACAGTTTAAGTTCAGCAATTGTTTTTGTTTCTAAATATTCCTTTTTTTTAAAAAAAAGCAAAAAACTAGATTTTGATAAGAACTCTGGGTAAACAATAAGATATTTTATTATCCTTTAATTTTTTGCTTAATGTATTTCTGTCATGTTCTCTTTACCCCTCTGAAAAGCAGAGGATTTAGGGAAGGTGGAAGTGATTCCTGGGTCTCTAGTTAAGAAATAAATATACTTGTTTGTCAGTTCATGCTTCCCTTCAAAAGAAATGGATATATTTTGTATCTGAGGGGAGACTTTTATAATTGAATATTGAATGCCCTTTGCAAGGCAGTAAGTTTGTTTGTACATTGTGACACAGTTTTTTGTTTATTTTTTTGAGACAGAGTCTCACTCTGTTGCCCGGGCTAGAGTGAGTGCCATGGCATCAGCCTAGCTCACAGCAATCTCAAACTCCTGGCTCAAATGATCCTTCTGCCTCAGCCTCCCAAGTAGCTGGGACTACAGGCATGCGCCACCACGCCCGGCTAATTTTTTCTATATGTTTGTAGTTGGCCAATTAATTTCTTTCTATTTATAGTAGAGACGGGGTCTCGCTCTTGCTCAGGCTGGTTTCGAACTCCTGACCTTGAGCGATCCGCCCTCCTTGGCCTCCCAGAGTGCTAGGATTACAGGTGTGAGCCACCGCGCCGGCCGATGTGACACAGTTTTTATAAGCTCTGTGTGCTTTAATAGTCAAAGGTGTTGCTACCCTTTACTTTTTGGAAGAATGAACTGGAAACAGTAGCTGCCAAATAAAGGGTGGCAGTGTAAACCAAACCTCTCTGCTTTTGATTAATACTTGTCTTAGTTATTAAAAACTAAATCCATTTAGGGCATCCTTACAAAATGGGTAAAGGTTGATATTTAGAGTGTCCCTACATTGGCAGATGGACTGAAAATTGTTTTCTAGTCTCAAAGCATTTTTGAATTATTCTGAATCTGACTCTTGATGCTTTCAATTTCATAGCAGGAGACAAACATAGGAGTTTTCCCAGTGGACTTATTACTTATAACTCTTAGCATCATCAAAGCTCATCTCAAATGTCTGCTAAACATGTCTCAGGCCATGCAAGTTAAGTCAAAGTCTTTGGTGGCCTAAAAATTCTTACTGAAGACAATTTTTTAGTGTTTCCCAGTTAATCATTCATAATTAAAAACATGCACACTTTTTATTTGATAAAGACCTTAATGTTTGAGAAAAGATATCAAAAGTCTGCCAGTAAAACTTCTGATTAGGTGAGGAACAATGTACACTAAAAGAAAGATATTTTCCTGTAAGTTATTTTGTATAATATAGTCACATTCTAGGGCCATATTTCTTTCTTGTTTCTTTGTCAAGTTCTTTGAGCAAAGTTAACTAGTTTTGCCATATTTCCCTGTGGACCATGATAATGTTTATTAATTCACAGCTCCACCAAATGATAATGCAATCTTTTATTATGCCACTGTACTGAGGCAGCCACAAATTAGCTTTTATTATTATGAAATACAAAGTCATTTTCAGAATTTGAAAATTTAATTTTATTGTAGATTTTGTTCTTTTAAGTTTGTGAATAAGAAATTAGTATTTGTATACTTTATTGTGACAGAGATTTCTATGATAGTATTTGTTGGAATAAGATTTGACCTGTAGTTTCAGGAAAAAGCATAATGGCGTTTGTGATCTATTTTGTTTTTTTTTTTTAAAGAAATTAATAAACTTTATTTTTTAGAGCAGTTTTAGGTTCACAGCAAAACTGAGCAGAAAATAAAGACAGATCCCATATACCTCCTCTCCACTCACACACAACCTTTTCTCCCTATAAACATCCCGCTCCACGGTTGTACATTTGTTACAATCAATGAGCCTACACTGATGCATCACCATTATCCAAAGTGCATAGTTGACATTAGGGTTCACTCTTGATGTTGTGCATTCTATGGGTTTTGACCAGTGTATCATACAGAAGATTTTCACTGCCCTAAAAAATCCTCTGGGCTCTGTCTATTCACTCGTCCCTTCTTGCTAAGCCCTGGCAACCACCGTTCTGTTTACTATACCTATAGTTTTGCCTTTTTCAGAATGTCATATAGTTGGAATCCTATAGTATGTACCCTTTTCAGGTTGGCTTTTTTCACTTAGTAATATGTGTTTAAGTGTCCCCCATGTCTTTTCATGGCTTGATAGCTCATGTCTTTTAAGTGCTGAATAATATTCCACTGTCTAGAAATATCACAGTTGATGACCTATTCACTTTTATTTCTAGATGCAATTGCTATGGCAAATTTTGTTAATGTGCACGCTCTCAGGAAAAGTAAATGGATAATTTCATATGATCCATCAAAGAAAATGTAGCAACTTCCGGTCTGGAATCAATTTCATCTATATGATATTGGGCTTGTTTTACATTATGAAAAATATCACATATTTTCATAATTTATGTTAACCTATGAAAGGATTCCCCCCCCCTCACTGGAATCTAAATAGAGAAAGTTCTGAAGGCTATGAGGATATGATCCCAAGTTTAGTGACTCTGTAGTGGTTTCTTTTGTTGAGCAATGATTTAAATATACATTGATGATAAAAAAATAAAAAATATACATTGATAAAAAGTGCTAATTATGTTATTACTGATTCATGATAGAAAACCACCTTCTGTTCCTCATTTATATGAATTTTTATTTACCACTAATGCCAAGAGAAAGGAACCTTTGTGACTGTTCCCTGTCATAGTTAATTGTATAAATTGATTAAACATGGTATGCAAGCATCTGGATCACACAGCAGTTCTGAGTTCTGAATGGAAGGATGACCCACGATAATGCAAAGGTTCAATGAACAAGTAGATAGAAGTTGGAAAGATAACACTGATAATCACACTGGGTGAATGGGGAGGCCTGACTGATAATCAATGTCTGATGAACATTCTGAGATTATTTATATGGGTACTGACTGTCCTTTCAGCTTTGTATAGGAACTTGTGGAATCTGGCATTATTGCAGAGTTGAAGGTATAGTTGTGCAAAGAACATTGAATGGAAATTAATGCACCAGGGCCATATATATGACAATACAATAGATGGGAAAACACTTCACAGAATTTTTGAAGACTTGCAGTGTTTTTGAAGACTGCAACATATTTTATTTTTATATTAAGGTCAGATCAACTCTTTATGTTGATATGTCAAAGTAATGGACACTTTTAGATCTCTGTAAATCATTAAACTATATTCATAGATTGTCAGTAATTTGTCTGACTACAAGTTACACTTGGAATGGCTTTCAGCCATTCTACCTCTGATAAGATAGAAATAAAGTATTGGGTTTTAATTTTTTTGTTCAAACGCTGACCACAAAACAAATTGTAAATCTATCGTTTCTGCTAGTTTGCCAATCTTTGAGTTGAACACAGATCTTTCTTTAGAATAATTTAGCTTTAGTACAGGGAAGGTATTAAATTGAATAGCTTTTTCCTCCCCCACATAATGGGATTTGAATACAGTACCTAGAAAAATTCTTTCCCCACCAGATAATAATACATTATTTTGAAAAAATCAGCCTTGTCCATCTCTCTCCTCTCAAGTGACTTTCCTCACGCACATAATTATTTTCTTCCTAAATACCCATTATTATCTCCCAGAAAAAGTAAAGGCTAAAAAAATCACTTTTAAGGTACATCCAAGATTTCATAGCAATATTTTATTTGTGTTCACAGTACAAGATAAATCTGACTGTTTCTCAATTTTTTTTGTCTTCATATGGCTTCTGAAACAGTTGTTCACATTCACACATTTATGTTTCACCATATGCATACTGTGTGCAGCTCTGTTGTTTTAAAATATTTTATTGGTTTTCCTTTATATCTCAACTTTTGATGGGTGTCCTTGAAGAACTTTCATGAAAAAAATGTAAATGTGAATGATTCATTCATTTTGAACATATGTTACTATTTTAGGAGATTTTCAGGAGATTTTACCCTACATGGAGTACACTGTTCTTAGCAGGGTATGTGCTTTATATTACTATTCTACTCACAGCTGGATGCTGCAAATGTATTAACACTGCAAACCTATACTTTTTCTATTCCAAGTTTATTTTAGTACATTATTTATATGTGCTAGACTGTCCTGAGTTTTTGGTGGTTGTCAATGGTGGTCAGTAGTTTTATGAATTTCACTTTTGGAGGTAGTTTAGTATAACATGGTTTAGTATAAAATCTGATCTTCCTCTAGATTTCTAAGGCACTAGAAGAATTCCTTGGCAAATTGTTCAAGGACACACTTGATAGTTTTAAGGTAGGAGCTGCTCCAAATGTCTTCTAGTGCTTCATGGGCATTTTCAGACCTAGCTGCTATCGTATTTCCTGCCCCGGTGTTCCAGCAGAGAATTCCTAGGTGGTCCAGAGGTTCAAAGAGAAAAAAAAAATCTTTTCTCCTCCAAAGGATTGAACCCTCATTTAGGAAACTTGAGAAAATCTTCAGAACATTCCATATAGGTGTGCTTGTGTTTCTCATAGTATGACTTATTGATTTATGCTGTCTCCTATTAAAAGCATGAATGTATCTCTAGCTATTATCAGAAGAAACAGCTATAGAATGTAATGACCAATTCCACTTCTAAATTTACTTCTATGAGTGAATAATTGATGTATAAGGAAAAGGTTTGGAAATTTTTTAATTGTTAAACTTAAAAACTAGAATACCTTTCTACCTTTTGTAATCTCCAAGGTTTCGTAACAATGGTTTTAAAGTATTACTGTTCTACTGTTATGTCTTGTGTTTTAACTAGGCAAATCAGTGAAATATTTAATGTCAATACTCTTGTGTTAGAAACACTCTTTGAAAATGTTAGAAAATATAAAATTGTTTACCTTTGACAAAGAAAAAGTTCATGATTAGAAGAATTCTACTGTTTTCTTGTACAAATAATGCTTAAGGCAGATGTTCTAGTTTCACAGTGATGTTTGAAAGCATATTTTATGCAGCCTAAACACTATTTCTGTATTAGATATTTAAATGCATGAGGATAAATTCTAATTGCTTTTTGTTTAAAACAGAAACGTAGAAGAAGCATTAGTCCCACTTGGTACAAAATGTCTGCTGCAACTGAATTCATGATAGTTCATGAAAACTGAAAATCATTCCAATTTTGTAAAACTGCTGCTACTGGTTTTATCAATAAAGTTTTAGCAGATGGCTTATATGTACATGTGTGAAAATTTTTTATGTCAGAAAAAGATACAGTTTTGCAGCATCAACATGCAAATTTTATGGGCCTGAATGATATTGCTTATTTTAGTATATACAGAAACCATTAACTTCAAAACCATACGAACTGCAGATATATATATTAGAACTCTAAGCATTACATTTATGATCCATATAATTTATTTAGTTTCAGGGTGCTGTAGGCTTTTACGGTAAACACATATACAAGTCAACATATATCGACTCAAGTGCTAGTTGAAAGTATTGAATTTGAAATAAGAATGTCAGGTAAGTAAGGAGCTATATAAATGTGAAGATCACCTAAATTAACTAAATTGCATCTAAAGAGGATTCTGAGAAGGCAAAATGTAGGTGTTCATGTACAAAAGTGTAGGTAATTCCTCAACAGAGAAGCTCTTGTCCAGAATGCTTTCCCCTCTCTATATGTCCAGTTCTAATAAGTTTACTTATTAGACTCAGATGCAGCAAACTAGAAGTAGAGGGAGCCAGGCTGTTATAATCAGATGCCTACATAACAATAAAAACATGGCTGACAATGCTCCAAACACAAAACAATATAGAAAAATATTCTATAGATGTTTCAGGGGGAATTTATTTTTACCATTTTTACATACTGTATTAGTTAAGGCAATTAATGCCACCTACTGTAATAACCCTAAGTGTCAGTGGGTTAGCATGAGAAAGGTTTATTTCTCCCTAATCTGGGTGGTTTTGTGCCTATGCAGCTTTCATTCTAGCAGTATGTAAGGGATTGAGCCTCCTCCTTTGACATGGCCATCTCCGGGTCCTGATGGATTCCAAAGGAATATATTGCCATGCAATTGGGGGAGGAAGGCAAAGCATGAGAATCAAATGATATGTTTTAGGGGCCAGGCATAGAGGTAGTGATATTCACATCTGTCCAAACTCCATTGGCCAGAACTGGTCACATGGCTCCACCTGTATTAAAGAAGCCTGGGGATTGTAGTTTATTTGTGCGTCTAGAAAATAAGTATTGGCAAGAATCTTCTAAATCGGTTTGTAGCACACTTACGTCTTTTTCTTCTTTTAATTATCTTATTTCCAATGCTATGGTAATGGTGATTATTTACAGAAAGTTTGCTAATGGCTAGCTCATTTGTTGCTTAAGTTCTTCCTAACTCATGATGACACTAGAATATTATGGGCTGATTAAAAGTTTTACTTGCTCACCCATAATCATCTTAGATTTAGAGCATTTCAACACTGTTAAGGGGAACTGTTGGCAAATAAAAACCATTTGAATTCACATTTCCAAAGCCACAGGAGCTAGTAGGCTAAGCAAGGTTGAGTTTTCCTATAAGTATATGTCAACTAGTAAATACATACATATATTGAAAACATCAAAACAAATATAAAACTAGAAGCAAAAGAAAAGTAATGCAGAGGGAACAGATTTTTTTACATATATTATTCTTAGAGTACATCATCTGCAGAACCTAAAACTTGACAAATGATTGCTGTCTTCTGACATCGCTTCAGGACGGGCTTACCCATCCTCAATTGTTAAAATCATTGAGACAGCCATCTACAACTCTGGTTCTTTTGTTCTTTGAGGGTTTTTTTTTTTTCTCTTTGGTAGTAATTAAAAAAATCTCACCCATCTTGAGTAACATTTTATTGATGAACCAAAAGACATATGTCTTATAAGCTTCATAGTCTCCTTACAGTTTCCTTGGGGTATCTCCAGAAAGATTCAGAAATGTGGCTCAAGGGGAAGCTTGGGTGACATTTCAGAGTGCTTATGAATTTTAATGTGCATTCCACTACATAATAAAATATCTCATTCTTTTCAGCAAACAGATAAGAAGTAGAAGACAGGATTAGCATTACATCAATGGTCATCTTGAGGGACAAGATTCAGTGGTAAGAAGATTAGAATTTTGGATAAATTCTAAGGTAGATTTTTATGGTATTTTAATATTTAATTTAAAATCCAACACTGTTTTGAGAAAGATTTGTTCTAATCACTTACCAGGAGAATTGCAGAATTTATAAAATTGTATCTGCAGGCATAAATAGCCCAGTAAAGGTTAAAATTATATCTGTTCTATTTCCAGTTTTGCTACCAAGCAATTCTGTGATCTTGAGATTATCTTGACCTTTGCTTCGTGTTTTCTAACATCTGTTTTATTTCTTGAGGTGGTCCCAGAGGAAGAGGAGATTTGGCAATTATTTGGTGAGTTAGATTGACAACAGAAAAGGTTTCCTAGTCTATTTAGATAAAGTATAATACCAGAAGCACTGTTCATACTGGTCAAGTTAGCTAGCTGCTCCCAAGTAGATATATTTATTTTTGCTCCATAAAGATACAGTGTGTGATTATGGAGGCTGGTTTTACCCGAGGTAGAGGGGAATATTTTAAGGAAAGATAAAATAGTTCATCTCAGAGGACTCACAACCACTTTGGAAGACATGGAGAAAAGACAATCAGGAAAATATATAAATGACATTAGGTTGAGTATTTCCCAACGCTGTTAAAACCTAGGTAGTGACCTTTATAAGATGCTTTGAGAAGGAAAAAAGTTGCTTTATATACATGATGTCTCATTAAAGGCAGAAAACTATTTTCTGTACATTTAGGCTTTCCTCCAACCTCAGTCTTCTGCTTGAATAATGAAAATGACAGCAACTATTGGCTGCCTTCATGTTTTGTGTAAGTTCACTAACTGACAGCCACATAGCTAAGGTGAAAACAGGGACCTTGACAGGCACAGTGGATCCATTTACTCTCCCACGTGCCCTTGATTACCTTTGATGTACCAGGTACCGTATGCTAGATGCTGGGGACACAGCGTTCAGCAGGTAGAGCTAGCTTAAAATCTAGCATGATGAATATTGTGAAGTGGGATCAGTAGAGTGATTTGGGAACATAATTAGGGGGCTAATCTAGCCTGTGGGAGGCTGTCAGGGGAAGCCGCTGTGAGGAAGTGGTATTTAAGCTGAGACTTGAAGGCTGAGTAGGAGTAAGCCAGGTGAAAGGGAGGCACATTAAGGAAGAAGAAACAGCATGTACAAAATACCTCAGGCAAGTGAGAGCCTTCCTCATTCAAGGAAACTGAAAAAAGTTCAGTGTGACGAGACCTTGAAGAACAAGGAGTGGGGGAGTCTCTTGAGATGATCTGGACAGGAAGGCACGGCTGATTGAGATATCCGCTGCATTCTTCCCTTACTGAGAATGAGAAAGAAGTAGCAGTGGTGTAATTCTGGCTGTGGCCACCCCCTGGACTTGAAGTGTGCCAGTCTGAAAGCCTCCTTTCATACCTCATAGCTGAAATCGGATCTTCAACCCACTGTGGCTCATTGTCTTTTCTTCAGACAGTTCAATTTTAGGTTATCAGCCTTTTGTATCTTAGGGCTAAAAACCTGTTAAGTTTTGCCATAGGCATTAAGTAGGTAGCAGGTGCCTAAAAGAGCAGAGGTCCCTGAGAATTGTAGGGCCGCTTTGCCTAGCCCCTTCAGCCTCGCAGAATGCCTGCCACCCCAGTAATCCACATAACAATGCACAGCAGCCCTGCCTGGGCTCCAAAGACAGCAACTTTTCTTTTTAACTGATTCCCAGTGGTGCTCTCTTCCGTCCAGGGCCTGGCCTGACTCTATAGGGAACCAAGGAAGTGGTGTATCTCCTCCTTCAGTGAGATTCTCTCTAAAGATAGCTTTGGGCAAAATTTTTCTACTAGAGTTTCCATCTTCTCTTCTTTAATCTGGCTCACTGGCTACCCAAATTTGTCCACTTTGATGTTCTAATCATCCTCTCCCCCAAGAAAATAGCCCTATTTAATAAAAACAAAGCAATGGTAAAAAATAAAAACATATCTTGAATGAGATATCAGAATGGTACGATCCTTTTGGGTAAATTTATACTAAAATGTAAATGAGTGAAACATGCATTCACCTTCTCCAGTTTCCTTTGTGAAAAATACCTTTGCTTTTGTGCGTTTTTATTTTAAAGAAGTTTACATATTAACCTGAGGTTTCAATTAGCAGTTGAATCAAACTGAAGCCTTTCTCACTGTGTAAACGAGGTATTTTAGACCGCAGGAACATTTTTTCTAAAATCATAGGCACCATGCCAGTAGGCAGCCACAGACAGCGCCAAAAGGAATTAGACTCCGGGCTGATTTTCATGGATTAGTTAGTACATCCCTCTTCAAAGTCTATCAACTGCTCAACCCTGCAGACACAAACACAAACACACTGGGGAGGAGAGTCCCAGAAAGCAGAAGATCCTATACTGCTCGTCCCCAACCTCCTCACCCCAGGTCACACATACACCCTCCTTCATCTCATCCCTTCCCTTCTCAGTCCTACTCCAAGGAGAAAAATATCCCAGCGGAAGTATCTGGGTCTAAAAAACACCAAACCCTGCTGTTTCCTCGGCCACTGAAAGTGCCGCCCCATCCCTGTCCCCAAACCAGGCCTCCACAGGGGACACTCAGCCAGGGACTACAACAAGTGATCCCGTCCTGGGAGGAGCAGCGCCCGCCCATCGCCTGCCCCGCCCCGCGGCCCTCACCCATCCCCAGCTCCCCAGTTCGCTCTCCCGGACCCGATTTAGGCGAGCGCAGCTGGGGCTCCAGTGTCTGTCAGTGTTTGGGGCCCTTTGTTCGCCGCCCCTCCGCGTTCCTGCTCTCAACCTTGCTCCCAGCAGCCCCCGCCAGCGCACCTGACCTACAGGAAAGTTGCTCCAGAGCTGTGGAGGGGCGTCATCGCCTCCTAGCAACGCTCCTAGCAACCGGGTAACATCTGCTCCCTCTGGTCCAATGCGAGCCGAGAACAGCTGCGCGCCCGCCTAGCGTTCCGAACCCGGAGTGAGAAGCGCTTCAGAGACTGGAGGGACGGACCTGCAGGAGCCAGGGCTGCCCGCCGAGCTGCAGTTGCCGCCGCTGCCGCTGTCAGCGCCCGTCTGAAGAGTGACAGCGCCGCAAAAACAGGAGTGAGCACCGAACCCCGCGCCTTTACCAAACAGGTGCACGCGCCGATCTCCTGGTGAGTGGACCCAGCTCGCAAGGTATGTCTGGACTCATCCAGCCAGGTGTCTCCCAGTGAGGCTCAAAAAGACTCGTTTCATTGAGGGGGAGGACAAGGATGTGTTCCGGGATCCCACCCCGCCCCCAGCCATTGAAAAGTGGCCAGTTGCTGGTCCTAAAGAACATGATTTTATTTTATTTTATTTTATTTTATTTTATTTTATTTATTTTTAATCTTGGGATTGGTTCTTGAGGATTCCCCTGCTCATCGCCGTTGGGTTAGTGTTTGGAAGTTTTCAATCCGCCTTGTCTTTCCTTTGACTCCGCTGCCTATCCGCTGCCTAGGCGCGCGGAAGCAGCAAGCGCCCATCGAAAGCCTGTGGTTAAGGCTAAAATGACAGTGTAGTCTCAACTGATAGAATCAACACGTATGGAGAGCAACATTCTTTTTAGGTCCTCTTCTGGAAAGGGTCCATTTGGCCAGGAGCAGCCGTTCACTGTTACTCACCCCCCTGAAAAGTAACCATAGTAACTCACCTCTCTTTTGATGGGATCCTCCTTATTGGTTGCCTGTCTTCCTTTGGAAAGCTCATCTCTCTAAATATAGAATATGATGAGATCTGTAAGCATACATCCATGCAGAAAAGGTACAGTTCAACACGGCCCTTTAAAGAAAAACTGTCTTCAAAGAAAAAGTAGCATTTGGCTATTTCAAATCTTGTGAGAATGAATGTGGATTCCAGAAAAAGATTGAGTTAGTCTGTTTTGAGTTAACTGCTGGTTTGTTACTTTAGAGGGAATGCTTCCTGAAATTATACTAAATCTGGCACGAAAAATTAAGAATAACTGACTCTGATTTTCTTAAATCAGCTTACTGATAATCTTCCAAAAATAATCTCGCAAGTAAATAACTGGTGAGATCATTCAGGTATTTCCAAATTTCTTAGGATAGTTAAGATTCCTCACGTTTAAACTCAAATCTGGAGAACACTGAGGTGATTGTGTATGTTTGAAGGTTTATCTACCTACCTCACCTCAAACATCTTAGATAGTATTTTCCTATTGCATGCTTTCTCCTGACTTGATAACCAGTTCATGTCAGTGCAGTCCTGACTCGTCCCATGTTATTTGTGTCTGTCTCCTTGTTTCAAGATCTCAGGTAACCATTCATGAGCCTGAGGCTGTGAGAAATGCTTGCTGTGCAAAGGGGAACTCTCACCAGATTTTCTGAAGCTGTTCTAGAAATACACTTTTCAGATTGATTCAGCATAACCAGGTAATCACTAGCTTAAAAGAAATTACTGTTTAAATATGTATCCAGAGAAATAAATGCTAATGTAGCATTACCATAACTTACAAGATCAATATAAGGGGTTGTTTATATAGATGGTTGCTGGGTAGAAGTCAATAGAGGTTTTCTGTAAAAAGGACATTTGTGGGCTGGCATACTTTCCTCTCGGAGACCCATGTGATTAGGGTGGGCCAAATTAGGTAGCCTGGCTCCGGGAACAAGTCAAGTGGAAGCCTTCTGAGCACATGGGTGCATGTCTGAATGATAGAAATGAGGAGAACACTCCAAGTTGCAAAAAGAGATTGTGGTGATGTTTTAAATTTAATTTGCATTAAGGTCATGATGATAGAAACCTATGAGAGTTAAACATTTTAAACTCCAAACTGAATACAGTCTTTGAATGAGTGTTCAGCCCTCCAGCATTGTGTAACTTTCACATGTACTGAGTTATACGTGTGTTATTCCTGTAGGTAACCAGCCTCGCAAATTGCAATCAAATTCTTGAAAATATAGCATGCTGCATTTTGTCCCATCCCTTTCCTCCATTTATAAAAATAAATAACTGAAAATTTCTGTTCAAAAACCTATTTGAAAAATCTTCTGGTCTAGTGGTATAGATTTATGAATATCATGAGACTTTAAAATTATTGGTCTCTGTAGTTACTTATTGAAATATCTGTAGCTTAATAATTTTAAGCATTAAAGATGAGCACTTGAACCATCAAAATTGTTGGTTTTGTTAGCCCTTAGCCCTACCCGTCCTTCTTCCTTTCTCCATCATAATGACTATTTTTTTATGATGAGAAACAAATCTGAGGGGACCAATAAGATTTACTATCTTCTGCCATGACATGTGTACAGAATTCTATTCATGCTATCAAACTGAAGAAAGTTTGAGTAAAGCAGCCACAATTATTGGTTCATCTATATGCATTAGTCGTGTATATTAGTAACTTACATACATCCTTACATACAGCTCTTATGTAATATGCATAAAAGTTAGAAAATCATTCAGTGCCCTTTGATTTATGTGAACTAGTCTTCCCTTTCATTGAGACCATGGTCATAATCAAAAAGGCCAAATGGGAGGGGTTCTTAAATTTTAATTTTGATTTTATCATAAATGGGTAATATGAAGATATATACTGTGCAGTTTTGATAAATGTATCTGTTAAAAAGTCATTCATCAGAAAATGTTATAGTATTTAGCTTTAAATAAACAAATAACAAATGAAATGGTATAATCATGATATAAACATTTAATCCTAGAGAAATTGGTGGGTCCAAAGTGTAAAAAATAATTCCACCGATTTGTATTTAAGGATCTAGTCACCTTCGTCAATTCGAGTGCCACCTGTCTTTGTACATATGGGTTATAAAGAGGGCAGGTACTTAGCAGTATAAGGCCTGGATAAGGCTAAGATCAGGCAGATTAAAACTGAAACCAAATTCTAATTTCAGTCTTCTTTTGTCATATACTCTATTTGGAAGTTTTTAGGTGTATGTGAAATTTCTTTGTTCAATTTTATGTCATGTAACCTTCATGAAATTTAGAAAAATGCCTTGAAACACAGAGAGTTGTTGAAAACTTTTATCAAGAGGACAAGGCCCTTCCTTCCACACCTGGGCTCCCTACTGATGACTCAAGCTAACAGCTTTAGCAGTGAAGACACTGACATCCCAACAATGGGTCTAAAACCAAGGAATAATCAGTTCAGATTGCTTTATTTGTCAAAGCCACATGTTTTATAATGTAGAAAAAGCTAAAATAAAATAGTATATCTGAATCAGAGGTAGGAGTAAATTGACCAAAACCATTCAGCACTAAAATGAAGAAAAAAGGATATCTTTGGGTTTTGGGAGGAGCCAATCTTTGTCAGTTCTTTTTTTCCCTTTATAAAAAAATAAGTTGTCCATCTAAATAGTGTTAATACATTAATGTTTCCCCTTTTAAATCCAACACAAATATTTTTGATATTTTCCTTTTTCCTAATTAAATTTATATAAACAGGCTAATAACAGAGCCATCCAGTTTATGGCAATAATTCTCTGTGGGGGTGGTAGAATAATGTAAAGCACTAAGAGTGTACTAGTGTTTGCTCAGTATTGTAATATAGCCTTATATTTAGAAAACAAACTATAGAATGTGAAGTGCAGCAAAAATCCTTCTTGGTAGAAATATGAAAGTCTTCTAAATATCAGTGGTGCTTAGAAGGAAAGAAGGGATCAGTTTGAGGATGGGAAATCTCCTCTGCAGGTGTATATCAGGATAGGTATTGTTTTTTAAGTCCTTATCAAAAGGAAGCATGGGTTAGGGACATCAAGAAAAGTTGGGAATATTGTAAGAGAGCCAGGACTACCAAGCCTACAGTCTCAATTCTGTCCCCATGGGCTACTTGTTTTACCGCTTTATGGCTCACTGTCTCCATACGTAATGTGAGGGCTAAGACCAGCTACTAGCTAACATGGATTGCTTGAGCTTTAGCACAATGCAATTTAATGAAGCACTTATCGCTCTTTAGAAGAAAGGAACTCTGTGAATGAAGATTACTTCATCACTAGAGTGACTCCTGGGGGGACACAAATCAGCTACCATATGAGTGAGGGCAGAGAGTCACCCAACTCCAGGCAAATTCTCATATATTTTTAGTGAGTAAAGTCAATGATTTGTTCCATCTTATGTTTTTATACAAGCCTTCTGGGATACCAGAAGTAACATTGGCCTGGATAGATATTTTTGTTGATGTACCCAAACATGGGATGGTGATGCTGGTGATATCAAAGTGGGAGACAATGTAGGTGATATAGATCAGGTACTTTCCAAAAGGCCACTGTCGTCCATAGGTCAGGGATTAAAATCCTCCTCTCTGAGTACCAGTCCTGAGTATCTAAGAAAGTTGTGGCATTTCTATAGGTATCATCAGTAAGATATTTCTTGAAACCCATACACAACAATGTATATTTCCAAGGTGAAAGGTGGAATGAAAGGGAGCATCACTCCTCAAAACAAGGAATGTGCTTCTGGGGGGTGGTAAACCACACAGTTTACCTAAGAAGCCTAGTGCACTTGGCCTCTATCATAAATAGGGCCAGATCATGGCCAAAGTTGGCTTTGGTGCAGAATCTAAGACAACTTCATGATTGCTTGACTGGTCATATCCCACTTAACAATGCTCTCTTTGGTTCAGAGATCATCACCAATGGAACACGACAGGCTTGTGGAATTGGTGGGGATTTATTTAACATTCCATGCCTGTGCTTGGGGTTATCCCAAGGGACATGGAATTGAGTACCAGACAATTCTACTGCTATTGTGAGAAACCTTTTTAACTCATTAGATCTCAGTATCCCTGGAAGTTCCTAAGATGGTCTTCCAGGAGCTGCCACTAGTTGTTAATTCTAAACTGCCAGTAAAGTCAATATTGTGCTTGCGGTGGATGATAAATCCAAAGAAACAGATTGCTGCTATGATTCAGAGTTAAAAACTGGGACTGAATTCTGCTACCATAGATCATATTATCCAGCAAGGTGCTAGACAAGGGGTTACAAGAGAAAAGAAAGATGGCTGATGGAATATTGTTAAACATCAACAAGGCTAAAGGTTTCTAGAAGGCGCAGCCTTGAACTTTGCACCCCTCTACCTTCTTGAATATACTCATGAACGTTTCATGCAACCTGTGCTTAACACTAAAGAGAGGACAAATATCCTATTATAACATAATGCTGCTGAGTAGGATATGTATTTACAATTTCAAAAGTGAAGTAATTGTAATAATAACATGTAACATTTATTGAGCAGAAAATATGAGCATGTGTGACAGGCACTAAGTGCTTTATACACATCATCTCTTCCTTTTTATTTTTAAATTTTTAATTATTATGGGTGTTTAATAGTTGTATATTTTATAGGGTACGTGTGATGTTTTGATAGAGGTAGACAATGTGAATTAATCAAAGGATAATTGGGGTATCTATCCTCTCAGGCATTTATCATTTCTTTGTGTTAGGAACATTCCAATTCTTCTCTTTTAGTTATTTTAAAGTATGCCCTAATTTAGTGTTGACTATAGTCATTTTGTTGTGCTATCGAATATTGTTGATTCTATTTAACTAAATTTTGTACCCATTGACCATTCCAAGCCTTTGGTAACCATCATTCTACTCTCTGACTCCATGACATCAATTGTTTTTAATATTTAGCTCCCACATGTGAGTGAGAACACATGAGATTTGGCCTTCTATACTTGGCTCATTTCACTTAACATAATCTTCTCCAGTTCCATCCATGTTGTAGCAGATGGCAGGATTTCATTCTTTTTGTGGCTATATAGTATTCCATCGTGTATATGTACCACAATTTCTTTATCCATTCATCCATTGATGGATAGTTAGGATGATTCCCAATTTTTGCTGTTGTGAATAGTGCTGTAATAAATATGGAAGTGCAGGTACCTTTTTAATATACTGAATTTCCCTCCTTAAAACATCATCTCTTCTCATTCACATACAACTCAGTGAGTTTGATATTGTTCCCCCACTTAATAGATGAGGAAACTTAGGCTTTTTGAGGTTAAATATCTTGCCCAAACTCAGTAAGCAAATAAACCATAGAGCTGGTATTTGAACTAGTGCTGTCAGACAGAACTCAACAGTTATGCTAAGTATTTTAAGCCATGCAGCAAGACCGCAGAATGTGGCTAACAGTGACAGAAGGGATAACTCTTTCTAAACAGATGTGGCCATGGCCCTTAAGGAAGGATGTCCAGTAGCTTTGCCACCAGCACAGCATTATTTAGATAGACAGGGACGCTTGTACTTATCAAGGCTATTGCCAGGCAAACGACATACGATGAGAAATCAATAAGAGGTTGTGAAGCCGAAGCATGTGCTTTGTCTAAAACATAAGTCAGTTGTTGATCTAAGACAGAAACCACTTTCCTGCTCCCCACTGGCAAGCCTCTACCCCTTATGTCTTTAGCTGGGATGCATATATCTCATAGGCTGGTTTCAACTCTGTTTCTGCAATGCTTTGATTAAAATGTTGTGGGGGAGAAAAGAAAAACCCTTCTAAAATTACATTAAACTCATCACTGCTCTATCTACCACATCTCAGGATTTTCAGTCTTGGACAAAGAATGGGTTACTATGACAGGAGTTGTTCTTTTTCTGTGGTCTGTTCTCTCAAAGTGTTTGTAAATTAATTTGCTGATGATGTTTCCTTAATGTACTGTCCCTGGGCCACGTACCAAATGAAATCACTTGTATAATGATAGGATTTTAGTTGTCTGGAGGCAGAAGCAGAACAGTAAAGAGAGCATTTGAGCAATCATTTGTAATTACATTTTAAACATTCATTTAAAGAAATATGTATAAATTGTACTGCCAGAACTCTAATGACAGCATTGATCATTCTCTTCTCTGACTTTTAATTTGTTGCTTATTGAAGTTTTACACTATGAAATGCACTGAGCCTGGCACAGAAATTTTATGTGCCCACAGGTTACAATATTAAAAACAGTTCGAATATTTGAGCCAGCATTAGCCGTTTCACCTTCAGAGATAAATTTAGGTTCAGACGAATTCAGTTTTATAATTTATATACTGTTCTCAGAGCTCAGGACACTGAATATGAAGACATCAAGTCATTTCACTTTTTCTTGTCTATTACGTCAGCTTTATTTGAATGACAGTCTAGGTTGAGTTTGGCTTGTTAATTTCAGGAGGATGATAACAGATTTACATATTTACTGGATCATAACAGGCAAACTTCTTTGGATATTCACATCAACTTTAATTAATTATCCAGATGATTATCTGGATATTTCAAGAACAGTTTTACATTTCTTTCACCAAAATGCATGACCAGTAGCAACAAAGCAGAGACACTTTCTTGGTGCTGTTGTGGACTCTGTTCTATAATTTTCAACTTGATCATTTGCAATATTTTCTTGCAGTTTTTTAACTGTCTAATTACAAGTATCTCTGGGAGGAAGGGTGGTGGAGTCTTTGGATCAAAGCTGGGAGGCCACGCTGGGTTTTGCTTCTGTGGGATAGATCTGTGTCTCTATTGGCACTTGGATTTGATTTAATGCTTACTATATGCTAGGCACAGTGCTAGTCACTTTCCATGAATTATATCAATGATCTTATGAGCCAGTATTATTTCTATACATACTTTACAAATGAGATTTGTAGAGAGTTTATGTAATTTGCTCAAAGTCACACAACTCAGAAGCAGCAGATCTGGAGTTCAAGCGCACTTCCATCTGACTTCAAAACCCAAACTCTGAGCCACACATCAGACTGTGAATCATTGAACTCTTCTGGGCTGCAGTGTCCTCATCTGGACATTGAGAAAGCTGAACCAGGTGATCAATGAAGAGTTTCCAGCTCTGAATTTTTTGAGGTCTAATCCAGCCAAGAAAACAGATGTAGGAACTTATGTTTGCTATATATTTTAACCTAAAAGTGGCTAAAACCATCCTCCACAATTTGATGCTGAAAATGTTGCAAATAGCTAAACAGCTTGCAAGGAGGTAATTGTCAAACTGATACCAGCTGTGGAGGCTTTGTCAGCATTTCAACAACCCATGGGGGTGTTTTTTAGGAGCAATAAACTAAGTGGCTAAGTGTGTTCCCCTAGAGAAGCTGAGACTCAAATCTAGAACTCCTGAGAATTTCCTCTGATACAGTCTATGTCTTAGGCTAACTGCTTAAATATAGCCTGACAGAATCTTTATGAACCTTGGAATCATTTGATATAATTGTTTTGTCTTGATCTGTTAAATCACAGTATCTTCCCTGGAGGTTCACTTGGGAGCCAGAACAGTTAGCTTATTTGACATTTGTTTCTACAAGCCGCCCCCTGTCCTTCCTTGTATCATTTATTAAAAGGTTTTTAATTGGTCATAAATGCTCTAGACATTGCATTACTTTGGAAAATAAAATGAGTGGACATTTTAAGACGATACATGTAAGAAAATCATGTTTGCTTATGGTAAAGTTACTCTTTTCATTTCCAAGTCTTTCCTCACTCTCTCCTACACGATTGTAATTCACTGGACCTTGTTAAAAAAAAAAGTGACCTGCCTAGCTAAAATGTTAATAACAGCTATTGATGCTTCTTAATGTGAACCCAGGAATTCATATTGAAAAGTGACTTCATTCTTCACAATTTAGTTAAAATGCAATCTGGCTTTGTTCATGAGGCTAAAGCATCTACGCCAATGGACAAAAGTAATAGCAACGACGACAGCAATTGATCAAGCCAGTTGCTTGGCATTCTCATGAGATGGCAATCAGTTGATTGACTGAGTGTTCTGCTTTTAACTTGCTGCTGTAGCACCACTACTACCCCTGCTGAACGCTGCAATCTAGACGCTCTCAGAATGCAATCCCCAGACCAGTGGCATCAGCGTCACCTGGAAATTTGTTAGAAATGCACACCCTCTGTTCTCGCCCAGACCTACTGAATTATAAACTCTGGGGAGGGGATCTAGAAATGTGTATGTCAACAATTACCTCCAGGTGATTCTGATGCTCACAGTCAGTTTAAAAAGAAGTAAAAATAATTGTCACACAGGATAACCCAAAGCTTAGCCTATTTGATTATATCCTTAAAAATATACCTAACAATGCAGTTTACTGAAAAATAGGCCCTGAGAAAACTGGGTTCAGTGATGCTTTCTTTGTTTTCTTCTACAATCAATTTTCTTCTTTATCTTTCGAAATCAGTGAAAACTCAATGTAAGCTGAGTTTGCTCGTTAAATTTGGGGTTTGTGTATGTATAGTTGCAGGTATTGTCTTTGCTTTAATGCATTTGTGAATTATTAGATATTGGTCTCTTTTTATTTATCTATTTTTTAAAAATCTTTTTAGAGACAGGGTCTTACTATGTTGCCCAGGCTGGTCTTGATCTCCTGAAATGATCCTCTTGCCTCAGCCTCCTGAGTAGCTGGGATTACAGGCATGTGACATCATGCCTGATTAGTCTCTGTTTAAATCAGATACATCAGTGATTTAAAATTCTCGATTCCTTTAACAAAACATACCAACTCTTAAGGCTGTCTTGGTTTTATAATCCACAGTGAGGCCAGTGAAAATTTGGAATGCTTGAGGAGTGATTTTTTTGTGTTTTTTCCTACTGCTTTAGGAAAACCATCTAGCTACAAAAAGCTGCAGGAAACTTTTGTAGCTCAGATGCCACTGAGTTGGAGGAAAAACTATAAAAGGCAGGTTCTTGAACACATTTTTAATATTTAAGCTTTAAAAATGTTAAGACTTTAGAGGAAGAACATCAGATGTCTTAAATTTATTTAACCAACACATTAATAAACTATTCATTATTTTGTGAATTTAATGGTTTCAACACAGAAATATTTGAGGGTGTGGATTAAAGGTAGAACAAATTATCTGTAACTATGAACTTTCTTTCTGGTCTGGCCCCCTGAGGTTGAATTGAGTACTGAACTTAGCTGGACTCAATTTGCTTTCTAAATTCATTCGGTGCTTTCTGTCTTTTAGCGTTCAAAGTTGATTTTTGTCTCCTTTTTGTGATATGAGCGCCACCTAGAGCACATCCTAGGAACTCCCTTTAAACCTCACCATTTCTGTTCCGAAAATCGGCTTTCAGAACTCTTGTCTTCCTTAAACAAATCAGAATCCTCAACAGCAATAGTGTTTTAAAGGAGAAAACAAAGGTCTTCACTTTTAGATACCACACCAATGTCAAGTTTGCTAGTCATAACTTTACCTAAATCTTTCACTTCTGATTAACCTCCTTTAAACCATATGTTAGGACGATGGCTACACCGTAACTGTATCATGAAGTTTTGTCTATAGATACACAGTTATTTCTTTAAAGTATAATTGGGATACCAACTATTTTATGCCAGTTTTATTAACCCAATAACACTAAATTTCCTCTGTATATTAGGCAGTTTAACTAAAAGGAATGATGAAAAAATTACTTATCTCCTCTCATTACATTTCGTGAATCAATTGCAAATTTGGGTGTGTTTTGACATTGAATGGCATGAAATTAAACACAGTATCGGCATTTGATTTCTGAGGGGCTGCACAAGGAAATAAACATAAAAATCCAATCTCAGAACATCTATTTTGGGTCTGAATGGTGGCGTTTTCCTGCCTGCAGCCTTTTCAGTCATAGGGAAATTGCCACCGACTGCTTCACCACATTGCTTAGTGAAGAAAGAATACCAATTTTTGGTCACCAATTTATTTTTACGAGTAGAATTTATCTTATAAAATACTCTTTGCCACAATAAAATCTGACTTTTCTCTAATTATTTTATTTGTTTAGCTTATCCAACAAAAGTGTTATCATATACATTAACAACGTCGAAAGTAGCCTATTTTAAGAGAAAATATGCAGAAGAAGAAGATTTACATCAAGATTACCATGGGTATTTTCCAAAAGTAAGGGCTCACTTATTATTATTTATTTTAATTTTTATGAATGTTGTCAACAGTCAAAAGCTCTAGTTTTCTTTTTTGCCTCCATGTAGATTTAACGATTATGTTTGCTTTCCAGCACCTGATATTACCCGAGGACAGGACTTGCATTCTCAAACTTTCTCTGGAGAAGCTCAGGTTTCTTGAAGACCCAGAAACCTACTTAAGAAGGTCTGTGTTAATTAACAATTTGCTGAGGAAGATACATCTAGAGACGGAGAAAGAGAGCTATGATTACTTTAAAGAAGCTCCCTCTTATAAGACTGCTTATTCCGATACAAGAAAACGGCTGAAGTTTATGGTACAGGAATGCTGTTCTCAGTCTCTCTATTATGAAGAGCTGCATTCGTATCATATTGTGCCTTATGCTTCGGAGAATGCCATTTATGGAATGGGCTACACTAGCAGCCACTTGGAGCAAAATTCTCAGTTGCTTATTTATAAAATGAATTAAAGTAACTGTTAAATCCATTGATACTTTGTTTCTAAATGCCTGAACTGTTTATAGTGAAGATGTTAATATAAGGCACTAATTACAGGTGCACTTGATATCAAAGACGAGATGCATGCTGAACTGATTGGAGAGAACCATGGTTATTACTCAGCAGTCCTTAGTATCATCAGATTAAATTGAAACTATGTCCACATGTCATAAAGTGGTGAATTAGTGCTTTAGAGGCCAAGTTTTTTTTCTTTTTTTAATCAGATGTGTAGGGAGGAACCTATGTTAAACTGTTGCACAGAGTAAATTTTTTCTTTTAAGCCCCCTATGTCCAACTTCTGTCCCTTTTAGTGGAAAGGAACAAGAAGTAACAGGTTACATTGATAATGTCATGTCCCTGAGGATTAAGGGTGGACGGAATTTTAGTTTTCTGTAAATGATCAGGGGAAGGATTTATTCTTTCTGAAATGTTTTGGCTTGTCCAGCATTATGCCAAATAATTGCTTGACACTATTCTCCTTTATACCATTAGCAGCAATTGAAGATGGGGCAAACATACACTGCAACTTAACTGCTGAAAGTAACAACCAGATTACTCCAAACTGATCCATTTTACTCTTTCTTTTTCTTTTTGGTCTTGATAGGCTTTTCTCTTTAAAAGTGAAATTTAATAAAATAGCCTTGCAGATGGGCTTATCTCTACGTTCTTGGTTAAAATTTGTGGTGGGCCTTTAGTTAGGAGTTTAAATTTTATTTATGATGTCATTTTTCATAGGCTGTGAAGCTCAGGAAAAGGGTAGGCAGGTAACATTTGTTAATGGGTTGATAATTTTAAAAAACCTTATCTGCAAAAACTGGTGAGAACAACAGCAATTCTACATGACGTTATTTCTTCATCTAGCTAAGAGTGCGTTTAAGGCTGCCTGAATGACACTTTGCACTGATTTTTGTATAATAGTTGATCATGCACTATTTGACAAAATGTCTCAGATTGCCTTTGATGGTGGAGTTTAGATAAGTCCCTATATTTTGCAATTTGAAAGACCATTATTTAACAAGTTGGATAGCTTCATGAAATTGTTCGAAGTGGTTCATAATGTTCTTTGAGGTTTGAGTGAGATGTCCGATTCCAATTTTTGGAGTTTTTTTTTTTTTTTTGAGCACATCATTTAAAGAATTGTCATTAACTGATAAAACAGATTGGAAAAACTAGGCGCCAAAGGTGTATTTAAGAAAATACCAAAGACACAAAGATGAGTGTTAGGAAGACTACGATAATGAAGATAAGAATCTAAAGTAAGGATTGCACAGGACATGGAAGAACACTGTTAAGGGGTTTCGGAATGATTTGCTTACTAATGTGCTTTAGGGCACTTTATATATAATAATGATAATCAAGGGCACTGCTTTAAATGAAGATACTGTAGACCTTTAGTAATCATATGCCTTTGCAAATTTAAATATGTTGACTTATCAACATAATATCTTCCCTAGTTGAAGGCCAACTTGTAATCAAGAAGGCCTTCTTCTATTGAAGAGAATTTTGTTTTTAGTTTTGATTCAATAGTTAGTCCCTCTAATGAATCACTGGGGTGATTAACATGGAAGTATTAGGTGTGAAGAATATCGGTGCCCTAATTAGCCAACATTGTTGAAGACCACATAGATATATAATTGATAAAAGTGTGAGGCTTGTATTTAATTGCTCAATCAAAATTAGGAAGGAATGCTGTGGAAGATTATAATATAATTGAGACTAATTTTTAAAGGCAATTTAGTGTAAATGGTGAGATAGCTTTGAAATACAGATGTAAATATTGAAAAATTAATTTAAGGGTAAAATTTGGTACCAAAGTTTGAAAATTTTATTTCACTGCTCATAAATGACTTTATTTCTCAGCATACTTCTTTTAAAATACAGATTTCTAAAACGATGGAGATATTAATTGAAAGACTCCAAATTTGATAGGATAATTACACTATCATATAACTTTAAAAATAGAATTAGCTCTCTAATACTTTAAAAATTTTTATAGAAATGAACATTTGGCTTGGTTTAGGAGAGTGTCTATATGAAAAAAACACTGGTGTTAATAGATGCTACTTAAAAAAATGCCACATACTGAAATTGGTTGAGAATAGAAATACACATACTTTTGAATAGAAAAGAGAAGAAGAGAAGAAAATTATCAAGAAAGTATGAAATTGTAATACTTATTGTATTTCAGAAATCTTAAGCAAAGCAAGAACTCTTGGGCAATGAATGAGTAACAGATGTAAGAGTCTGTTTTATTTGATGACATCATTAACTGAGCTCTCTGATCTATACATTCATATGTAGAGGAGGACTGATTTAGAAACCAGTCATATTTGTGAATATGCTTTTTTTTAAAAAAAGTGTTGATTTCAAAACAGGTTATCTTGTAGGGCATTTCATTTTTTTTTCCAATAAACAACTGATAGATAAGGGTTTGACTAATTTTATCTTGATTTTTTTAAAAAAATAATTTGTATGTAAACTATGTAAATTTGTCTGAGTTAACCAATAGGTTACTGGCATTTTACCATGGCAAACTGATATATAGGGAGACCCTAAGTAGGCTTGCTTTGCTGACTCTACCCAGCATGCTCTGTTATGGGAGATGCAACAGGTGGAAGAAGAATTGCAAATTTTTTGAACCTGGGCATCCTTTTCCTTGGTAACAAGAACCATCCTTAAGATAAGGCAGATGAGATGGGAAAATTGAGGGCCTTTGGTAATATTGATCACTCCTGTGGGTGCCCAACCAGCCTAAAGTCCGAGTAAAGAGGAACATAAAAAGGGGAGAAGAGGAAAAACGAAGAGAAGAGGAAGAAAAAAGGGGGACAAAGAAATAAGAAGCAGAATTAGTAAGTGAAAGAAAAAGTTATTTCATGTGGGGGGGTGGTTTGCTGTACGCAGTTTTGCTTTCCTGTGTCTGCTGTGCACCAAATACCTGCTATTGCACTGTTTCATTCTTTCATTCACCAGTGATGCATAAGACTGGATTCTATTCAGCATACATACTATTTGAAATGTGGTGTTACTGTAAAATATCCCTGACACTGAGCTCTTTGGGTGGATGAGCAAAGGAAAAATGGCAAATAATTAAGCTGGGGGAAAGACCAAATGATGAACCTGTGAGCGAATGGGTAAGCTCAAATCCATTATCTGATTTCAGTGTACATCCCAAGATTTGACAAATTCAGTGCTAGAAGCCTTGGAAATAAGTGCAATTCACCACCATTTATTGAGCAACTCTTACGAAACAGGCACTGTGCCAGGTGTGGGCATATATCAGTGAATGATGTACCGTCCTAGAACCCAGATGATTTGGTTTTCTTTTGAAAGGTAGGAGCTCTTTATTGGGAGCAATGCTTGCACTTCTCTTTTCCAAACTGGGGTGGTTAGTAAACATGTTATCTCCAAAAGCGTTTGCAGATAAGAAAACGCACAGGGAGATCTTAGGGTAGAAGGAGCGTACACATTCTTCTTAGCAGCATATTTATACTTGGAAGCATAATAGAAAGCCACTATTGCATAGGGGAAGTGTGGCTGGTCTTAGCTCATCCCTGGGGCAAACGCTGGTATGGAACAATTCCTTCTTCCCCCTCTCCGACCTCGCTAGCTTTCATGTTCTTTTACAGGGCAAATCGGGTTAATATTAATGTCAAGGAGTGCTTTGAAGGAGAAAGGAAATCAGTAAATCACAGCCGGAGAGTTGTGTGTGGTGTGTGGAAGATCAGAGAGGCAACCTTCTTTAATTTGCCTTGTGCTAGTGAATTGCTTGAACGAACCTGGGGATTTCTTAACACCAGCTACTGGAGCCGTCTTCCTTCTCTCTCACTGGCTTCATCTTAGAATCACAGCCCGATCCCAGTCTTTGTAGTGCACTCTAAATGCAAGTTATAGTTCTATTCTTCACCCCCACCCTGTCCCCTAGCATGGATCCTAATTTTCTCAAAGATTCTTTGAGGAAAGCAATGATTTTCAGTACTGGCTAAACTTCTTTGGGAAAGGGTTTCCAGAGTGTGTCAAACTAGAATTCATCAGGCTAACATCATGGTAACCAGGACAATAATGGTCATTATTGGCTGGACACAATTCTTTTTGAAACTACTGTACTTAATCATTAAATAATTGTTTACTAAGGTAATCTTCATGTTTTTAGAACTCAATGTAATAGACAACAATTGTATATGTTTTGCTAAAGAAACTGCCTTAGGTTGGAAACAATAGAAGATTGTGTATAACTAATTCAAGCAGTTCATGAATATTTATGTAATATATAGCATTTTAATTTACATGTTCTTGTTCTCAAACTTCATTACTATACATCAGCAACATGACAAGTTTCAGATTTTTGTTTCTTTGTTATGTAGACCATGTCTAAAATTTGTTGTATGTTCTTGGTTGAAAATTTTGGACAAAATTTCCCTATTAAAGTAATTGTGTCTTTCCCCAAGGATTACCCTATAGTTGGGTGGAACAAATCACTAGGGATCTTATTACAAAACAGATTCCTTTTACTAGGTCTGGGATAGGGCCTGGGAGTCTTCGTTTCTCAAATCTCCCAGGTGATGTGGATGCTGCCGACCCATTGCCCACACGTTGAGTAGCGAGGTTCTGTATCACTTGAGAATGAATATACACATTCAAGCCTATGCTCTCATACTGTTAAAGAATATATATTTATGTCTGTTGTCCATAGGAAATTTTTTCTTTAAAGGAATAAAAGGCGTAAAGTAAATATCTTAAAGCCGTAAAACTGGTTTTCTAAATTTGCTACAAATATTATAATACTCTCTATAGTAAAAAAAGAAAGAAAATTATTTCTCTTATAAGTTTTCCAAGTGTAGAAGAGGAACATGGGTGTGGTCATGTACCATTCTTATCAGTCAGGAAATGACACATGATAAATTTCTCTTTTTGATTTTCTACTTTGATCAAACCCAGATAAGGGAGCTTCTTTTGGTAACATTAGAGCAAAACACAGCAAAGATGAAATTTTCTTCGTGGTTAACAAGAATTTGGCAATTTCTTGCTCAGCCAAATCTGAGAAAACCTTACAAAAATATTCTATATTAAATTCAAAATCCTGGGTGGATTTTGGTAAACCTGAGCTCAAAATGGCACCTGGATCTTTAACTTTTTGTGTAGAACTCTTTCTTGAACTTCATTCTGTGAGAGATTTCCCCCCATAGATTTCCTGTTTCTCCTCAGTTGTTGGGGTCCCAGCACGGGGTGGAGGATTGGTGTAAATGAGAGAGTTGCATATATTGTCTAATTTGAGCATGCCACGTGATTTTTGTCAGGCTCTTTTTGGTCGTAAAATTTTGGTATAGCTATTGTAAAATATAGTGTCATAAATTTGTCATAAACCATTAATGAAGGAAGAGAAGCAGATATTTAGTTCTGTGGGAATGCACTCAAATATCAAGCAGATGGTGTCCTACAGCATTTATTTGGGAAAATGTGCATCTGTTACATAATCTAAAATATGTCTTTTTCACATTTAAAAATATTTGGGTCATGATTTAGAGTTTTTATTGGATTGTTTTTTAAACTGAGAGGAAGAAGAAAGGTTACTGTATTTTAAAACATATTTGACATGTTACTAATAAAATTTTATTTCTGGTGAGATTTAGGTGCCTTTGTTAAGCAGGGGAGGTGGGATCATGAACATCTGGCAGCTGCTGTATGTCTCTTAATTCCAGAGGCCTCATTTTAAAGGCATATGGTTATATTTCTTTCAGCAGTTTGTTTTCAACACAAAGTTTGCTTAAGGATTTGGAAGACATTCTCGGTCTCCTGGCACATTTTCTCCGCTAAAATTGACCCCAAAATGGTTTTTAGATAGCATGAGTCATAAAAAAAGACAGAACGCACACTATTTAGGCCTTATTTAAACATCACAACTTTAAATCTCAGAGTCATAGTTCCTCTACCCACCGAACAACAGCAGGTGTGCACATTGGTTCTTCATGGATTCAAGAGGTGAACCAGGCAGCTAGAATACGCCACGGAGAGAGAGTCTTTCTCTTTCTAGCAGGAGCTAGTGCTTGTTATGAGCCTTGCAAACCAATGATTGCAAAGTCCCCTACAAACCACTAACTTACGTGGGGCACCATTGTCTAATGTAAGGTGTTTCCAAGCAATCAGCATTTTTCTCTGTATACCTGGCAAGACAAAGGCTTAAGTGTACGGTAAACTTCAACAACCAGAAACAACTGATCCATATAAATGACAGAGACTTTCAGGTATTTGTTAGTAGAAACTTAAAGACATATGGACGAACACATCCAAAATGACAACATACAGAGCCAAACTGTATTTTCCAGAGATAAAGAAACAACCTTATATATTATATTAATGTTTACATAGGCATCATGGACAGTGCGTAATATGCATTAGTAGCAATAAATGGCATTGTCCAAGTGACCGTTCATTTTTTCTTTCATAAATAAGTATGTTTTTACCATTTGTGTTCCACCTTTAAGTCCAAAAGTAATTGATTATACTTTTCTCTCTCTCACACACACACACACACACACAGAAACTCCCAATTGCAGGTGAATGGGCTTCTTTATCTATTACTATTAAGAAGTGAAAGAAAAGGTGAGTGCCTCAAGGTGCTCTCTCAGCATGCTTGGAATCTTCATAAGAATTTCAAACCACTTTGAGAAGCTTAAATATAGTGGAGTCGGTGAGTTGATGGTAGAAAATACAACCCAGTTTTAACCTCAAAACAAAGATCTACCACAACAAAAGGATTTTATCGTCTCTTTTTTCTGTTTTCCTTCCACTCTACTACGCCCCCACCCTATTTCTGGCCAATGGCTTCTATTTCTGATCGGACTGCTCTAGCTGAAATTGATTAGTAGTCATGGGAAGCTCTCCCAGGACAAATCATTATGAAGCCTTGGTCAAATCACCCCAGTCATTTCTTCACATTGTGGGAGTGTTCTTACCATCCGTGTGTTCCACAGTGGGAGAACCATCCCAAACGTTTACTTATCTGGAAGGCACTTTTACTGTTGATGCCTGGATTTTATAATGAGAAATGTTTGTAAACAGTGCTCTGTAAAAATTATACAGAATTATACAGAAGATACATGAAATAAACTATCACTAGTTCATACATACAAGTAGAATACAGCACCACTTTGACCAGTTATGGTCATCCTAGTATTTCCATAGTTTATGAGAAAGCCAAACACAAAAGTTCTATCTGTAGGCCTCATATTCCCTCCCCAATTTTTTTTTTTTGTCAGTTTGTGAAACAAAATAGGTCAGAATTTTTTAATTATCAAATTAAAACTCCTTCATCCTCCCTTGACCTCACTGGCAGGAAGTCCAGTCTTTCTCCTGGGAGAGTTTACCCTACAGGGCTCCAGGGCCACGCTCTTTGGTCTCTAGACAGCTACAGCCCTCCAGGAGAGAGCAGGATCCTTAAGGTGTCTAACGTTGCCACCAGAGGCTGCTGTGGCTCAAGTGTCAACGTGATGCTACCATGGAAACCAGGCCCTTCCAGGGCAAGGCCTTACTGCTTGTGGTCACTGTGAATAGGAAAACTGTCTCCTTACAATGGGGCTTTATCCTGATTGCCCTATTTTTATAAAACACACGTAGGCTAAACTCCTTTTCATGTCAAACTCCCCAAGGAAATCTTCTCTGTTGATATTAAATAATTAAGAGACCTAAATAAGCCAGCAACTGTTGTCTCTGTTTAGCTTTCAAAATGAGCCAACTACAAAAACACTTCACTCTGCTATAGTTGATAGGCCATTAGGAACTGGAAAAAAATCTAAAACACTAAGTAGTTCACTGTCTCTGATTTGAATTATGTCCACTTTCCCGGATCCCTGCATAATTGAGTGGAATTGAATTGATACAGTTGGCATAGATAGAAAAAGCTTTCTGCAGGGGGATATGAAACAGTCAAGTTGTGGGGAGGCAACCTGGACAGCAGGACAAATGTGCCAGGGACTTAAATATTTATTTCTATAATTAGAAGAAAAGAGTCCTGGGCATGGGCCCAAGCCTTAGATGGTGTTGTTGGTTTTCCTCCTTTGAATTTGCTCTAGAGGTGTAAATGCCTTTCAGACAGATGGCCAAAATGATTGCTACGCTCATGTGCCTATTGCACAATGAATTTGGTTTCATCTGAAGAAATTATATTTCTTTACTTACTACTGGACTGCTGCTTTATAAACTTTTGTCCTGTCATCCTTGAAAGAAGACCCAGTAATGGCTCTGGATTTAGAGTTACACGTCATCTGGGAGAATTTAGGTGATATCCTTATCCAAAAGCAAGATTATGGTTTTGAAAAAATGCTTCTGGAGATGGTGAGGATGCACACATTTACACCTGAATTGTAGTATGACCACACTTTAGTAATGATTCCAGCCCTCTCTCTCAGGTGTAGTACCTTCCAAAACAACTCTGCCTGTAAACATATCCCAAAAAGAGAGTTTATAGGCTAGCTGTTGACTTTTACCCTTAATTTCTCATTCATTCTTATAGGAAAAACATCATATTAAATCTACTTGTCTTTCTGGGTTTTTCTCGTTGACAAAAAGCTCTTTCAAAAAATTGGTTTTCTGTCCTTTTGCTTATCTCCACCAATGGGTCTCAGAGATTGGCTTCTCTTAGGCATCTATTTGTAGATTCATGGCACCAGTTGACTGTTGCCTGGGATACTGAGATTTCAGATACTATCCTGGCTTACAACAGGCTAAAAAATAGAAGGGATGAGGAAAATACATACAAGATTCTAAATCAAAATAGATTTACCTAAATTGCATGAGAAATACAGAATTGTTCTATGAAATAATGAGATTCTATCTAGTTGGGAAAAACAGGAAAGTATTAACAAAAACATAGAGTTCAACAACAATGTTGAAGAAAGGGTAAAATTTTAATAGGCAGAGAGGGGAGTCAGTGTCCAAAGGGATGGAGTTAGGAAAGCAGGGGTAAGATTGGGGAACAATCTGTATTCTAGATTAGCTGAGGGACAGAGTGTTGGAGAGGAACAATGAAAAATGATGCCGTAAAATAGTGAGGAGACATTTTGTGGAAAGCTTTGAATACCAGGGTGAGGTATTCAAATGCTTTTTGGTGATTAGGAGCCATTTATGGTGTTTTTGGTAACACTTTGGGAAAGTTAATCTTGCAATAGTCTATTTGGTGGATTGGAACAAGGAAACAAAGTAGATGGGAGATCTATTGAGGTAATGGGGGTACTTGGTAGAGAAAGAAATAATATAGTGAATGGAAATGGCAAGATAGTTATGAGGGACATTACAGAGACAGGCTACATGTTTGGATATGGAAGGAGAGGGAGAAAGAGTATAGAGTAACTGCTAAGGTGTAGACCTGTGCTGTCCAACAGTGTAGCCACTAGCCACATGAACTGTGGCTGGTCTAAATTGAGCTGTACCATAAGTATAAAATGTACCCTGGATTTCTAAGATTTGTACATTAAAGAAAGTAAATATCACATCCATGTTTATATTTATTATATGTTGAAATGGTAATACTTAGTACATATTGGGTTAAATAAAACACATTTAAAATTTAATTAAACCTGTTTCTTTTAAAAAATTTAATGTGGCCACTAGAAAATTTAAAATTACCTATGTGGCTCACATTCTATTTCTATTGGACAGTGCTTGTTTAGATTCTAGACAACTGGGACAATGGTGAACCTTTACCAGACAGAGAAGAAGGACGAGCGGGAAGTAGGAAGAGAGAACATCAACTCAGAGTTTCACGTGTTGGCCTGGAGTGAAACATTCAAGTGGAGCGTCAAATTAAGCAGCTGAAAATATAAATCTGGGCTTAGGAGACGATTCAGTGGGAGAAACAGTCAGAAAGCCAATTGTGAAATATTTTAGAACTACTGAAAGTGACTCAAAAATACATCATTTTGAGTCTGTGACAAATTGTTTCTTCTGGCATACCTCGTAAAATTCAATATGGTATCTGTGGACTTCCCTGACCTTCCATAGGGGCCTTTCTCCTTCCAAAATTCTCTCTAGTTTCCAGTGGCCACAGATACAAATGACTTATAAGGTGCTGGGCCTGGGGGTGGAGTGGGGAGGTGAGGGTGTGGGGTGCTGCTGTGGTTGTGACTCAGCTGGCCCCTAGGGTTTGATGATGTGAGCAAGTAGTAACACTCACAACAACCATGACGTTTGTTTTGGAGTATTCCGGAGAAAACAAAGAAACAATCTTTGCTCTTCGTGATCTTATAATCTGATTTGTGGATATAAAACGCCAGTAGACAGATTTTTCTCCTTCAATCCCAGTGTCTTAACTATAACGACGACCAACTTTAATGCTCCATACATTTTTGGCCTGATTCTAATGTTATCTCTCTCATTAAATATTTTGAATTCATCCAACTGGATATATTATCTTTTTTATTTGAGCCTTTATAGAGGCATTTTCTCTCTTTTCCATTGTCTGCCTTGTGTTGAATTATTGGATTACGTGTCTCTCTTCTACCCTAGACAACATGGTCCTTGCATACAGAGACCTCACATTTATCTTTATCTTCCCTGATCACTTGCCTTTCATTCATTCAGCAAGTACTTTGCTGAAGGAATAAAAATTAAAATAGCTACCATTTGTTCAGCATTCACTATATGTGGGGCTTTGTAAATAATTTACTTCTCATCAACAATATGAGTTACATTTTAATATTTCCCAATTTATAGATAAGGAAACTGAGGTACAGGGAATTTAGGAAACTTGTCCAACATCACCTGGCTGGTGAGTGGCAGAGCCAAAATGAAAACTCCTGTGGACTGACTCCAGAGCCTTCCATGTGATAGTCAGTGTATTGTGGTGCTTAGGAAAATGGTTTTGGAATAAGACAGGCCCGATTTTAAGCCTTAGTTCCACTACATACAACTGTAAGAGTTTGGGGAAGTTCCTGTTTAAGCCTCTTTAAACTTCTGTTTTCTTATCTCTAAAATAGGGGAAACAATTTCACCTAACTCTGAGGTTTTTCATAAGAATCACAAGCTATTGCATGCACAGCATTTAATACCATGCCCAGGGTAAGGTCCACACTCAATATATTTTGGCTATGTAAAATAAATAACAATGCAAGATAAAAATGCCAATCCATTAATCCAATTAAGTAAGTTTCTGTTACTGATTTAGGAATAATGAGAAATCCTTAGCTTTCTCGTTATCCTGGTTTCCTCCCTCCTTCCAAAATGGCCCAGTATGAAATGGTTCCACACAAATAATTCTGATGCTTCTCCTGAGACTTCTCAAAGCCTGAGGTATTTCTTCTTTATGAAAGGTTCTTTGTTCGAAGCCAATGTGTATTTCCCAATGAGCAGCGGGAAATGTCAAAATAAGTGGAGGTCTTTTTTCTGCCAAGAACATGCTGAAGAAAGCTGATATATATCCACATACACACCACAAATGAACCGGGAGTGACTGATGCTGAGGGCAAAAAGTAAAGCATTGCCAGAACATTCCCACTGTGTATTTTCCAGGCCATGTTCCTGTTAGCTATCCGATGCCCGCAACTACAGCCTTCCCAAGCATAAACCCTTTTCTCAACAAAGAACTCCAACCAGAGAGGGAATCTATCTCAATGCTTGTTACCAGAAGCCTGAGTAAGGGCCCTTCCCCAAGCTTGGCGGTGTTTTCCAGCACACTCAAGGGCCAGATGCCTGTTGGTCTGATTCACAAGGATGTGGTACACTCACCAATGATGAGTCCAATCTTTTAATTCCCATGTAGATAGTTCATCTTAAGAGGAGATTAAACACAGCTAGATAAGGTGACAGCGAATTAAAACTTCAAAGCTGTGTGTTTAAATGTACGTTATTGAGAGGCTGCAGTTCGAACTAGTTGTGGAAGAGTTTCTTCTAAAGCCTTTAGAATCATGGATTTGTAGCACATGACAGCCAGATGGAACGTTGGAGGCCGTCTTGCTCAGCATTCTCCTTTTATGGAGAGCAGAGAACCCAAGAGGTTATGTGATTCAGGGTAGAAATCTAGTTCAGAAGCCAGAAAGTTCAACTGCTCACCAGTTCTAAACATTTTCTAATAGTTACTGTAATCTACTATGCAGTTATCACAGTAGCCTTATAACATCGTTATTAACCAATGCTAGAGAATGTAGGAGTTCAGCTTCAATATCATCTTACTCACGTTTTACAGCCCTGTTATTCTTTGTCGTAATCACCGATTTTGTCTGTCTCCTCTACGCTGTGATATCACCAAGAGAAAGTCTGTCTGTTTTTCTTTTTATCCTCATGAACTAAATAAAGTTTCCTCGTATGACTAAATGAACAGATAGGAACCTGTCTGTGAAATTCCCTTTACAGATAACTTCACACACACAGTAAAACTCAGGTAAACCCATGCTTATTTATTAGGATGATGGTGAAAGCAGGCCCCTGGAACAAAACACACACTTCCTATTCGCTGCATGCTTACAAATCAAAGAGGATCTATGTTGCAAATGAACAGCTAACAGACAGATGAAACTACCAAGTAAAAGACCTGTTAAATAAATGTGGAGGCTAAGCTGGAACACAATGACAAATACATGTGCCACTAGCGAAGGCACTTTCAGGAAAAGATAAACAGATCTAATTCCTAATCTCCGTAGGCATCATTATGGAGAAGAGCTGGTGCCAATGTGGTCAAACTCAGAGAAAATCTTCCAACAGGTAAGTAAAAGAAATAGCATGCCAAAATCAAATTGGTAGAAGAGATGGGAGTATTATATGCTAACTTTTGAGTACATTGAAAGAGATTATATTAATAGATGGAAAAATTAGGACTGCGATTGTGCTTTTATCCATAGCCAGAAAAGGCTTCAAAGAAAAGATGGGGTTTTAGATGAAATCCATTAAAATGAAAGTAGCAAAACGATGGTTTGCTCAACCTTGGAATACAAGTCAGTAATAAGAAAATATAAAATTAGGGATTCTTAATTTCAAATGCAGAGCTCTGTTCGCTGTCTTTACAGGTAGACTCTGGGATTGCACATTTGACTGTTAAGACTAGAGTTTAAGCACATTTTAAAAAACAATATATTGTAAGGATACTTTTTGCTATGTGTGACAGAAAGATAACTAGTTTAGGCAAAAGGGGTAAATCACTAGCCAGGGATTATCCCAGATATTTAAAGGGACACCGTTTGATTCAGAGAACTCTTCTCTCTCCAACACCTGGCTCTTCACGTTGTTTCTACTTGTGCTCTTTTAGAAGGTTTGCGTTGAAGGTCAACGTTGGACAATTCCTGTGTTGTTCTTGGCTGTATCTGTCCTTCTACTGGATGCCTCAGCTTCCGTGTGTGGAACAAGAATTTCAGAAAGTGAAAACTGCGTCTGGTAATATTTCAGAAATGTTATCTTATTACACTGATTTGTGACAGCCTTGGATGTCTGCTGACATTTATAAGCCCAAATGGAACAGGCGTGCTTTCCTAGCAGTAATTAGTATTATTCATGAAATGTGAGTAATCGCAAGTGGCTCCAAAATAAATAAATAATGTATTTAAAATAGTAAATCTCTCTTTATCGTCTTCTACCTGATACCAGTTGAGGTTCAATTTATTTGCAATTTTCCCTTAAGACATAATAAGTAATTGTCAATTTCAAGAGTTTTTAGGCACTGAGTAAGCTCAACAATTCCTCAGCAAATTTATACAGATCTGTAAGGATAAAACTGAAGTTTGAGGAAACCGTGTAAGGTAGAAACTTCCGGGCTGAAATGTACATGTCAAAAATTCCTTGACTTACCTCCTACTTTCCACTACAATGTCCACCATAAAGGCAGACACCAACTCTATCCTTAGAGGCCACTGTTCCCCCCCTACACATACAAAGACCAAGAACTCAGATTACCTTGAAAACTAAGGTGCAGTTTACCTGTTGTCAGGTTCTGGGATTATTTTCTATTATCTAACATGAATGGAGCTGAAATGATTGTTGCCACCTGAAAATTAACCAACCCATCATCATCCCTTCCTCACTGCCCTCCTTCTGATTGGGGTCCTTGTAATCTTACTGAGTACTGTTCCCTCCTTCCTATCTTCACCTTCCTCATTAGTATACCTCTTTTTCTATATTCGTTGGCATATTGAAACTTCCAGAAAACAACAGGATAAGTAATTAGCATTTGGGTGGGGGAGGTGGCAAACAGTTTTGCTTTGTATTATTGCAGATATCGTCCCAATATATAAAAAGGCTATTGGTGGGGGACAAAAGCAAGGATAGCCCTCTTATTCCAATCTTTCATAATATCAGATAATCAAATAGCAGGAATCGGGGGTGATTAATGATTTCACTGAAACCCAGCAGAGTCATAATAGAGGAATATTTCCAAACTGTGGAAATTGAGTTAGATGCCAAGTATATCAACATGCCCTCCAATTTTAATGAGCTATGTGAAAGCTAAGCCCCAATCCCTGTGTGTTGGCAAACGTTGAGTTTAGATAGATCTTTCCTCATTCCATGAGGAGTAAACTGAAAAACAAGAACAGACCTCAGCAACAGCTGGAGTGTTGCTAAACATGTAAAATTAGTTTGGAATACAAAAAATGTTACATAACTCTTAAAATTCAGAGAAATAGCAATCTCTTCAAATGATGAATCCTTGGTATCAGAAAAAAGTTTAGAAAAAGTTAGTGTCCACAGTAATGTATGTACAGATATGGCATCTATGAAACAGGAATAAAAAGCTATAAAAAGAGAGGAAGTTACAGAGAAAAGATGATCAGGTAAGCTCAAAAGTCACTATCTAAAGGTAAAGATGGAGCTGAGTGGGATCAGAAAAGATGACATAGTAACTAAAAATACAAAGCAGAATTAGAATCAGTATCAAAAACAGAGCAGAATATTAACATAAAATCAATAATGGGTTATAGCATTATGAAAGCAAATTTAATGATTTCTCCCAAAATGCATAAGCAAAAATTAGGGAATTATAAATATTGTGAAAAGGAGTGGTTAGAGAGGACATGAAATGGAGAGAAAAGTTTGAAATGTAAATATATTAATAGATGAGGAATAAACAGTTGGAACAGAAGTGATACTAAAAAAATCACTGAAGAACATACTTCTCAGTGTACAGATTAAAAGGGCTCACTATATTTGAGAAAAGTTGACAAAATGCCAAATCATGGATATATGTTTCAAATATACACACAACTGAGAATAAAAATATTATAAGCATTCATATAGGAAATACAAAGATATATAAAGGACTACAAGTCAGCAAAATATAATGCCCAGTTAATTTTATTTATATAAATGTGTATGTGTGTATATATATACATATATATTTGAAAGACAAACTTTGTAAGTCAATAATTTTAAACCTGAGCTAGGTTGTTGGTCAAACAATAAAGAAGCGTATTCTCAAGTACGTAAACACTTAGAAAATTTCACCCTATTATCTTTTATATCAATTAGTGATTGCTGCTTAATAAAGTAGCCTAAAATTTAATGACTTAAAGCTTCCACCATTTATTATTGCTTGTAACTCTGCAGCTCAGTTGGGCAGTTCTGTGGAGCTGGGCTTGGCTCAGGAGATCTTGGCTGGGCTCGGATCTGCTGGTTGGCTGAGACAACTGTGGTGAGGGAGCCACAGATATTCTGTCATTCAGCGGCTAACCCCTGGCTTATTCATTTGGTTGTTTCAGGGTCCCAAGAGCAGATACCTATAAGACCATAAGACGCATGTGAGGCCTGGGCACAACATTGCTTCCACTATGGTGATTTGGTCAGCACAAGTCACAAAGCCACAGAAATAGGGAAATAGACTGCATCTCTCAATGGGAGGAGATGTGAAATCATATTGCAGAAGACATGGATACAGGGAGGGGCTAAAAAATTGAGGACATTTTTGCAATCAATCCAATATATTCTTACAAAAAATATTGCTTGAAGAAGTGCTGACTCAAGCTTAAGAAATCAAGAATAGTGAAACTGATATAAAATATTGGCAGTGAGCACTGAGATTATTTAAACACGAAATTAAGTATAAATGAATGTTATAAATATGGCTACAAGACCATAAAATGTAAAAATCATTCTTAAAAGAGAAAAAACAAAGACTCGAGCTATGTATTATCCTTTAAACATTGTTCTTGGAAGCATAAGTTTTATGAATCACCATGGATAGTTAAGACAAGAGATATAAGACACATCCACAGCAATGGAGTATAAAAGCTAGCGGGAGACAAGTTAAATGATAGACTGTCTCTTCTCCCTTGGTTCTATGGGCTTCAACCAACTCAAAACCTTCCTAGAGCATTTATATCTTAATGTGCTTCAGAAAACTCTCCTTTCTCCACCCTTTCACTTTTGTACCAGTTAAAAGGGGCATGCTTGGCATACATCGGGTCCAGGCAAGTCCTCAACAACAGTGGTGTTGCTCATATGTACACAGATCTCAGTAACTTTACAGATCTCCAGAGGAAACACTAGTGTGAGGCTGGTAATTGAGGATGACTTTTGAGCTAGGAGGGCACCAACCTGTGAATTCCATGCTGCATTTGGTCTTGATATGGCAAAAGCAGCATAAGCATTATTGAGAATCAGATAACTTAGCACAACAGGCAGCAAAAAATGTGTTTATCATAAAGAACATGACATTTAACCGACCTATTGGGTGTCTTATCCATTAATATATTCTTCTCTGGTCAATTGTTTATGACAGAATTTCCCATTCGTTGTGACTGTGGCATATATGGCTAGAGGGCAGTGGATATGGGGATTGATTTGGAGTTCTGTCTATTCAATATTCAGGGCATTATCAAACTTGAGAAGGAAGATATGGAATACACAATCTTGCTGATTAGGCTGGGCCTTCTAAAAAGCAGAGGCTGAGTTAAGGATTAAAAGTACTAATACTTTATTTGGGAAACACAAGCCAAAGGGGGTGAGATTGAGGAAAATGTGGAGTGAAGCAAGGAAAGAGGGAAAAAGAAGCAGCGGTTACCACTTCATGCTAGGTCAAGTAGTGGTGGCAGAGGGTGGGGGGGTTCACTTGGCACACAGGTATCGTCTGAAAGGCCTGCAAGGGGGAGCTGAATTTTGGCCTAGTTCATGGAAGGGAGAAAGGGGGTGGGGTGGAATTTATTGGCCCAACTTTCTCCCATTTCCTGTTTTCCATTGGCTAAATTCACCTGTGCTTCCAGAATTCACCATCCTGTAGGTAAATACTCAGAAAGAGCTTAGATACCATACCTGTGGCATGTCATTTCATCTGAGTGCAAAGGTAGAGAGGCCTGTAGGCATGGATAAGCTCAAGGAGGCAGGCAGCATCTTTGGAAGGTAGGAGACAGTCAAGGGACGTTGAGTGAAATACAAGATTTTCATTCCTTCCACACAGAGAGTTAAGATTAGTGTCCTTTGGGTACTCAATACTGAGGCTTCAGAAATTGATTTCATAGGTAACCTTATGATTATCTACCTGTGAAGGCACAATCACCGTGCTCTGGGCTGGTGGTGATGACAGAGTGATGGGGATTGACTACATCTATGAGAACCTGAGGGACTAGGAATAGAGAATTCCTGCTCTGACTTATCATTATCAATATCATCATTATCAGAATTAGACTCAAACTGGAAAATCAAGAAGCTTTGAAGACATCTCCCCTGGTCAGGGAGTTTTTAAATCCAGTCAAGAACAGAATCAATAATTTCACTGCAGTAGTATAGTGTCTAGGAGCTTAGGAGCGGGTACAGAAAAAAAAATAAAATAAAATCATGAAATAGAAAACATTATTATTTTTAGGCAATATTATTTCTATGGCTACAACCCAAGAAAATCCATTAAAAAACATTAACAGTAATAAGAAAATTTAATTAAGTGATTGGTTAAAAAGTAGAGACAAAAAGCTTCCCTATTAACTTGTAACTATCATCTAGAAAAAAACCCAATGGCATAAAGATACCATGCACAATAACAATGTAAGTACAAATATCTAAGATAATAACAGTCATTGAGTGTATCTCATGTAATGGATTTACCATAACACAGGACATGTGAGAGAGATGAACCATATTTTTAGATGGGTGCCTGAAGACCACAAACATATCAATTTTTCCCAAATTAAATGTTTATACGTTTAATGAAATTCTAATAAAAACCACAAAAATATCCTTTTAAAAATCTTTCAGCAATATCATTCTAATGGCCCTCCGACCTTCTGAATGAATAAAATGATGGGGCTGGATAATAAAATTTTGACAAGAGAGAGCAAGGAGAAAATATTTGCTGAACCCAACACTGAATGTTATTATAAAGCCATGTAAGTAAAAACAGGATGCCGTAAGTGCCAAGAGTAATGGAATTTAGTAACTATAAACAAACATATATACATGTGTATGTGTGCATATATATGTACACACATATAATAAAGATAGCTTCACAAAGGGTTACTCAAATTATATTAATGGCATAACACAGTATACAACAGATGGTAGCTGAAGAGAGGGAAAATGGAACAAAGAGACATGGAGGCAATGACCGGTATGTTACCAAAAAGAAGGGTGTGTCCCAGGAAGCCCAGACTGGGAAGGTGAGGACAGAGTCTGGGATGTCAGCACAGGTGGGAGAGTCGATCCATGCCATGCTTCTGAGTAGGAGATTTGCTCCACAATTAGGGAGAGGATGGAATAGAATTCAGAACCCCAGCTTAGGGCTTGGAAATGACAGACAAACCAGCCACGAGAGCAGTAACAGACACAGAAAGATTGGCGTTCGGGGTTAGAATCTGTTGTTTCTTCATTGTTCCTTGATACATTCATCAGTATAGTCTCAAGGACCCCGGTTCAAATCTCTGCTCTGCTAATGATAAAATGGGAAAGTTACTTAACCACTCTGAACCTCAGTTTCCTCATGTGTATAATGAGAATAATAGTACTTGCTTCATAGAGTTGTGAGGATTCGATGAATTAATATATCTATATATATCTACATATCTCTTAATGCCTGGGAGATAAGTGAGTTCTATATAAATGTCAATTAATAACATGTATTATTATTAAGTTCCTTCCCCGAGGCAGGTGTGGGGACTCTGGAGATGTAGTCCTCCAGGGGCTCACAATCCATGGAGGGAAGATGGACACTTTCGAGTCTATGTGCAGAATGCTACAATATGAGCACTCTATGTGAGACCAGTGACCACTTGATTCAGAGGTGACATTTAAGCTGAGTCTTGGGGTATGACTTGAAGGAAACAGTGGTGTTAGAAGGCATGGAAAGCCGATGATTCCAACAAGAGGGAGTGTTACGTACACACATTGGTTGTCAAGGAGCACAATGAGCTCAAAGAACAGCAGACAATTCATTGTTGCAGGGAGCTGTAGGAAATTAACTTGGATAGTTTTTATGAGGTGCTTAGAGGCAAGGCATAGGAATTTATGCTTGATGTGGTAGATGGCAGGGAGTCGTTGTAGCAAGGGATGAGCAGGGTGAAAGTGATTTTTTCAGGATGACAGTAGTGTGTAAGGAGTATTGCAGTAAAGTGATCGCCAGGGGACCAGCTAGGGCATTACTTAGCAATCCCCGAGCAGGATTGAGGGGAGTTGGGGGGAGGAGGGAAAGTCCTGAGGGGGAGGGGCTTTGCTGAGGAAGCAACCACTGGATTCATAATAAATTGACTGGATTTGAAGAAGAAAGAAGAATCTGGAATAGCTCCAAGATTTCTAGGAGGCCAGAAGAATGGTAGATTTCACTAAGTAATTGGGGTAGCTGGGAAGGGAAGTTGAACAAAGGCTACAGACCAAAAGTGGGCAAAGTGGCTTTCCAATTGGAGAGAGGTTTCCATTACCCAGAAGGATTCTGGGGAGGCAAAAATAACAGGTTGAGTCTTGAAGAACCCCTGGTGTGGCTGGACCATATACAGGAACTTTATGGAAAGAGAAATTTCCTCAAAATATAAAAGTAATTATAAATAATAAAGAAGATGCATTGCCTCTATCTGGTGCTGTCCTTCTGGGTCTGTGTGCTCAGCTGAAGGAGTTTATCCTGCTTAGCAGCTCACACACCCCAGGTGAGACCCCTGTGGGTGAATTTGTGAGGTAGCTGACCTTTGAGGAAGGGAAGGTGGTGCTATGAGTTGAACGTGTCCCATCCAGAATTCACGTGTTGGAAACGTAATCCCCAGCGCACTGGTGTTTGGAGGTGGGGCCTCGCAGGCTCCGCCCTCATGAATGGAGCAATGCCACTATATAAAGGGCTTGTGGGCGTGGGTTCTCTCTTCTGCTCTTATACCGCGTGAAGATGCAACGTTCCTCTTCTCCAGTGGATGCAGCGACAAGGCTCCGTCTTGGAACCAGAGACTGAACTTGCTGGTGCCTTGATCTTGGACTTCCTAGCCTCTACGCTGTAAGAAATAAATTTCTATTTTTCACAAGTTATCCTTCCTCAGATAGTCTGTTAGAGCAGCCCCAAATGAACTAAGGCAGGTGGCTGTGGGGGCAAATAGTTCTTAACGTTTTTCTCAGTCTCAGATAATGACTTGGAATAAACTCTCCTTCCTGCTGAAAGTCCCTGAAGCACCCACCTCACTCCTGCCTTTGTAAATATCACTGCCTTTGCTGCCTTCTCACCCCATCCTGAGCCGGTGGAATGCTTGTATGTTTCTTCCAGCCTAGAACACCTTCAGTTGATGAGTTTGATATGTGAGGAGAGATATTGAAGTAGAAATACCTTGTAGATAAATGGGAAAATTCTAAACATCTCCAAAGGGGCTATGTTTTGTGGAGTAAAATGCTAGATTCAAGATCCTGTGAATCTTGTCCCCATCGAGCCCCCAGCTGCTGTGGTGTCTTCCTTGCTCACAGGCTAAGTTGTCTGGGACCAACTTAATGACTGGACTCCACACCCTCTCGGGTTTGTGGTAACTAGCTCTGCTTGTGCGTGAGAAACACAAAAACCAACACAGGTAATGGGAGACAGGTGTGCACTTGAGATTGTTCCATTCGACATCACTGTGAATGTCACAGAGACTCCCTTAGTGACCTTGAGGGCCTTTAGATTCAGACTTTTGGTCACTGCACTCAGGCAGGCAGCTGTAAGAGAGTTTCAGGCTTTTAGGTTATTTTCCCTGTGATTTTTTTAAAAAACTGCTATAGTAGAAGCCTATGCTATTTTTCCTTCATCAGATGAAAACTATTATCTTTGTGAAATGTACTTTCAATTTGATTAGTCCCTTCCCACTTTCTAAGGTGTAATAGAACATCCTCTGAAGTGACATAAGGAAATAAATCTTTCACTAATGAAAGATTAGTGAAGACTAATGTCCCTTGCACATCAGGGAATCGGGTTTTCTGTCTGTTTTGTTTTAAATTCTGGAATGATTTTCTTCTCTTAACAGCAAACTGTCTAGTTTCTTATGTATGGATCCTATATCTAGGCTATTTGTCCAGTGAATTATCTTTTTCATATTCTGGAAGAAAGAAAATATATTTCAAAATAAAGTTATTGTAACCTTTGCTTGTATATATAAGTAACTCAATTGCTTGACAACATTTGTCTATAACACACACTTAAAAGGACAGAAGAAGTGAGGGTATGAAATATAAAGTATACTTTAAATATAACAGAGCATGTGATCACACTGCTAACAGAAATTGTGTCGATATCAGCAACTGCTCAGCTCAGCAGTGGACAGCCCAGCACGGATCTGATAGAACTGTCTGTTTAGTTGATCAGTCTTGGGCTGTCGGCACTCCCGACATAAACAAAACCACCCATGACAGCTGACCACATTGAACATCCAGAAAAGAACTGGGGGAAAATTGAGCTGACTACTTTGATCAAATCAGAAAAGCTAAGATTTCTCTTGCTGGGAAGTATGTTTAATCAATTTCTTATTTATTCCTATAAATTAAAAGATGACTCAACAAAGAAGTTGGAATGAATGTAGTTTGTTTTCCAAGGGTCAAGATTATGGTGTACTTGTAAATTTGTATCCAGCAATTTTTCACTTGTCATTATCACAAAAATGTATTCTTCTGTTATTATTGATTTTTGAAAAACATCCTCTCATGTAAAATATTTGTTTAATTAGAGGCATGATGTTACCTTTTTGTTGGAAATTTAAATTATTTTAATTTTTTGATGTTATAAAATAGTGCTGTTATCAATATGGTACATAAAGCCTTTTCAGTTTTCTTATGATAGATTTTTAGGAGTGAAATTACTAAGTCAAATAAATTTATAAGACTTGAGGTGTATTCTCTAATTATTTTTCAAAAAGCTTATATTGTGATACTTGAAAATGCTCATATCTCCACACGCCAGTAACACTATTTCTATATCTTTCTACAAAAGATGGCACAATAATTGACTTCTGTTAAAGCATGCAGCCTCATTGGAATATGTACACATGTGCACATGTGTGTCTGTCTTTCTGTCTTCTGTCTGTCCTGGGACAGATCTGCAGTGGGAGTCTGGTATAACAAACTTCTCTGTGTGACTTGCTTATGATTTCTTTTGTGTCTTTTTTTGTTTTCTTTCTTTACCACACAGCTGTCCTCATACTTTCTCATTGAGAATAACGGGGTTAGGCCAGGCGCGGTGGCTCACGCCTGTAATCCTAGCACTCTGGGAGGCTAAGGCGGGCGGATCACTCAAGGTCAGGAGTTCGAAATCAGCCTGAGCAAGAGCATGAGACCTCGTCTCTACTATAAATAGAAAGAAATTAATTGGCCAACTAAAAATATACATAGAAAAAATTAGCTGGGCATGGTGGCGCATGCCTGTAGTCCCAGCTACTCGGGAGGCTGAGGCAGAGGATTGCTTGAGCCCAGGAGTTGGAGGTTGCTGTGAGCTAGGTTGATGCCACAGCACTCTAGCCCAGGCAACTCAAAAACAACAACAACAATAACAACAACAAAAAACGACGGGGTTGTTTCAGGGGCTTAAAAACATTTTTTTTTTCCATCTGAAAGTGAGGAAAGCACACCATGATCATTTCCAAGTAGCAATAGGGATGCAAACAGTTGCAGGCGTGCATCACCTGTGACAGATAATAGCTGGGGTTCTCTGCCCCTTGGCCTGTAGGCCTTCATGTGCTCATCCCTCTTCTGGGGTCATTCTTCCCCTCGCCCAATTACTGGGCTCCTATGCATCTGTCTATGTTTATAGGACATTTCTTTAGGAACACTTTTTCTAGTGACTGTTAAGTCCCCACGGTTTGCTAAGCTTCACCTATCAATTTGGACATTTTCAGTTGTTAGTGTCAGAAACACAACCCAAACAGGGAAAATATTGGCCCAAGTAACACAAAAGTTCTGCAATTGTAACTGGTTTCAGTGAAATGGGTGGGGCTTGGGCCATCCCTCAGGTGCCAGTTTTTCTCTCTCTGTGTGGGTGCCAGCCTGACTTGTGCCACCCCTGCCCCAGTATCTGCTCCTTGCAGAGGCAGGAGCCTGCCACAGTTCTGACTGCATGTTCTCTCTCAGGCCAGCCAGAAAAGAGAGATTCCTCATCTCTGATAGCTCAAACCAAAGTTTGGGAATTGTGTCTTATTAGTTCTGATTTGCTTTCCTTGGATCATGAACCCAACCCAGAACTGATCCCTAAACACAGAGCAGCCAAATGCACTCAGCTTTAGGCAACACATGCTACCTTTGGACTTAGACTGTAAGTGAAGTGGAAGAGATCGCAGACAAAAATCAGGGGCTGTTACAAAAGTGCCATGCCTGGCAACCATGTGTATTATAACTCTTACAGCTCTGCATTCTAAGGGCAAGTTTCTGCCAATAAAATATTAACCCCAGGATCACAGGGACAATGTCTGTTTTGTTTCTCAATGCTAAGCTGCAAGCTTTGCTCTTAGTAAGCGTTTAGTAAGTATCTGTTGAATGAGTGAATAGGACCAATTGATTAATGGCTCTAAATTTAATCTCCTGCTATTTTTGATAACTATGAAATTGTGGCCGTAGTAGACACTATGACATTTGAAAATAATCTTTACAAATTATTAAAATTTAAAAAGGCCTTAAAAAGTCTTCCCCTTCTGCCCCCATGACTGGTATCTTGATCTATGTTGCAGCCTGTAATTGCAGCCTTCACTCCCTTGGCAGTGTGTGTACTCAGGAAGCCCATCCTCAGTGACTTCTATCTCTTTCTGAGCTCTAGGAGTACACCACATCTAATCATGATCCATCAGCGCGTGATAGCTTCCTTCAGCATTCTAGACTCTGGGGATGCTGCTCTGAGCTGTGAGCGACTCTCCCAACATGCAACACCCATAGACAATACAAATGTTAAGATTCCTTAGAACCTATATTGCAAGTATGGGAAATTAAATAATTCCATGGCCAATAAAAAGAAGACTGAAAAACATTTTAATATGAAAAGGCATATGGAATGTCACTAAGTATTGTATTAAACATTATAACGACACCATCAAAAAGGACAAAACAGCACCAATGATAAGAATAAAGGGGAACAAGAATTTAGGCATATTTTTTCCTCCTGCCCCCAACCAGGATTTGAGGGCTGATGTAATTCAATCAGTTATTTTATCTACCTGGGCTGTCTTATCGACCTCTTCGATGTTTTCCCTGCTGGCACTCAGGATGTTGCTGTAGAGCTGGAAAGGGCTCATTTTCATAAACCAGCTCCTTCCTAGTTAGAGTGGCTGTCCCTGCCACATGTAAGGATCATGTCTCAAGCACTAAACTTTCTGACTGGCCAGGCAGTGTTTGCCAGATAAGTGTAAGGCAGAATGAACATCTCCATTTCAGATCTTCAGTGGAATACAATGATGGACACGTTTTCAAAAAACCAGGAGGAGGAAAGATTTCCCTTGGACTTGGAAGGGGAATAGTGGTCTGTGAAGCCCACTAAAGAGAGGTAGGGGTACACTGCTTAGGGGTAGTATGTGGGAGTCAGAGTTGCAGCTATGGGGAGTCTCGGCTTCACCAAATATTTCCATGACCTGAGACAGCCGGATCTGAAGAGGTCCGCCACCCTGGGACAGGGCTCACCTCTGTTGCAGACAGAGGAGGCTTCCTGTGTCTTGTCTCTACTTAAGACCCCAGAACTGCTTTGCCACAGCTGTGTGCATGTGTGTATGTGTATGTGCATATGTGTGTATATGTGCATGTGAATATTTGTGTGCATGTCTGCACATACATGCATTATGTGTACGTATGTGTGTTCCCATTGATGACTGATACTGAGTTCTCTTTTCTATGGGATCATTTGGGTACTGATAAGAGCTCACAGTTGCAGTGAAGTTTTTGTGCTTATGAACTCTTTGTCATATTACTGGTTTTGTTTCCATTAGAAAACACAAGCAATTCAATGATAACCTTGATGTTTATGGTAGGAACCTGAAAAATACCGGCAAGGAGAAAGAAAATAAAGATCACTTTTAACCCGCCACTCAGAGATAATCTCTATCTGCATTTTGATATATATTCATTCTCTCTCCCTCTTCCTCTTCCTCTCCCCTATTCTCTTTCCCTCCCCAAAGTAGGATGATACTGGACATACTGGATATTTTTTAAAATCTGGCTTTTACACATACACACACTTGCATATACACACACTTTATATATTTGTTGTGAAAACATTTTTAAGTCATTACATATTCTTCTATAATATTTTTGGTGATTATAAAATGTTCCACGATTTAATAAACCCTCTATTGTTGGATATTATTATTCTTTCAGATTTTTGCTGTTACAAACATATCTCTGGTAAGAAATTTATAAATCTGTTTGTGCATCCGTTAATCAATCTGGAAGAGATCACAAACTTCGGAATTTATAGTCCTGTGATATCTCTAATGATTTCTGAGGGTTTGTTGACCCCAGCTCGAGAATAAATTCCTTTGAATACATGCCGGAAAGGGGGCTTTGACAGCTCAAAAAAGATCCAAAGTGATAAGGCTTTTCGCATTACTCCCCACGATCGCTTTGCGCCCTGCTGGGTTGCCGAACTGCGTGATTCCAGGATTCGCTTTCGGGAGACATGCTGCAGTACCAGCCATTCGTCTCTAGATGGCGACGTCTCACCAGGTTAAAAGCCTGCTCTGCCAGAGACACAGATGTGTAACAATAGTTTTGGCAATTGTGTATGGATCTACTAATCTACTAAAACTTAGAAGACAGACAATAATGAGGAACTGTCGCAGAACTTTTGTCTATGAAGCATTATTTATTCAAGGCCAAGACTCAATAAGTCCTATGTTGGCGTAAGCTCTTTGTGACATGCTTCTTAAGAAAGGGGTGACTATTGACAAGGGCACGGATGTTGGCAGATCCTACAGCTTGAAAAGATGGATATTATCTCCCATCCACTAAGTTCTTGTCTTAACCCTACCCTGGCACATTTCCTCTCTATTTCCCAGGCCAGCTTAGCAGGGGGCAACCCTCGCTTTTCCTTCTTAGCCCCAATTGTGATTCTCCAGTGGGTTTTCTATCTCTGGGTTCTTTCTGATCTGGAGGCATTAGAATCTTCTCTCCTTTGAGGACAGGATCGGTAGTGTGCTCTGCAAATCACGCACCCACCTGTCTCTCTGTGACCAGCCTCTCTCCTGCATAAGTAGAGCAGGACTTGAATTTGAACATGAACGTTTCTGGGGGGGGTGGCTGCCTTCCAGGACGGCCCAAATCTTCCTTATAGCACTGAAGAAATACTTCAGATGGGAAATATGGGTAAGAACCTTGTCTGTCACTCATAGGTTGATCACTCAGAGAAAATTCTATTGGGTCTTTGTTCACCTGGCAAACTCCCGTGCATCTTTCAACTCAAATGTGTCATTCTCTGCATAGCTTCTCCCGGGCACTCTAGGTCCAATGACAGTAACTTTTTTCCTTTGTACTTCCAAACACATTCATTTTTTTTTCAAATATTTATTGAGTGCTAACTATGTTGGGAGTATAACAAACAAGACAGACATGGTTTCTGCTTTTCATAAATTAGTAGTAAATGAAATGTCATTTAGTTATTAACAATATTTTTGACAAGCATCATGAGGGACAAGTACAGGTGTTTTAATTCCTTGCAGGATTTAAAAATTTCTACAGAATTTAAAATAATCTAGTTTGGGAAGCCAAGAAAGATTAGGAGCCAGGTAGGTGAAGGTGGAAGGGTGAGAGAGTAGGGCAGCGAGGAAAGCAGTGTGCAGAGCTCCAGCACAGAGGGACAGAATACACGTGAGGAACTGAGGGTGGGTCCAGGCTGTCCAGTGCCCAGCGGAAACTGGCATGAGATGAGGCTAGAGAGCGCCCATTGGCTGTACTGTGGTTTTGCATTTGTGTAAGAGCATTTGGGAAACTATGTGGATGTTTAAAAGAAGAAAGTGATGTGATCAAATTTGCCTTAGAGAAGCTCGCTCTGGCAGATAAGTGAAGGCTGATTCAGTGCATGGATGCTGGGAGACTAGTTGGGAGCCCTGCGGTCTTGCAGACATAAGGTTTTGGTGGTGGTGGGGATGAAGGGGACGGATTCGAGAGATGTTTGAGAGGTGAGGGAGGCAGGAGTTAGTAACAATTCTGTGGGGAGTGAGGGAGAGGGAGTAATCAAGGATGGCATTCAAGTATCTGGCTTCAGCAAGTAGTTGAGTTTATGAAGCCATGGGTACAATTTCACGAGGTCGGCTTTGGACAGGTAGCATTGAAATGCCTGAGAAATACCCAAGTGGCACTGTCAAACATATGGATCTGGGGTCTGAAAGGGAGTTGGGCAGGACAGCGGTCCTCAAAGTGCGATTCCCAGACCAGCAGTGTCACCTGGAAACTTATTAGGAATGCAAACCCTTTTGCTTCATTCCAGACCTCGTGAATCAGAGACTCTGGGAATGGAGCCCAGCAAGCTGTGGTTTAATAAGCTCCCCAGGTGATTCTGATTCATGCTCAAGTTTGAGAACTACTAGACTATATCCCCAAAATTTAGAAGGTTTGTAGAGGAGGATGAGTAATCAAAGACTCCCAGGCAATGACGGGAGTCGTAGGAGGAAAATTAAGGAGGTATAGAGTCACTGAAGCCAAATGAGAGTGAGGTCAAGTGTGTGAAAGGCTGCTCAGAAGTCAAATGAGGACTGAAATGCGTCCATTGGCTTAACAATTGGTGCCTGTAGCTAGAATAATTATGAGAGAACAGTGGAGCAAGCAGTCCTTTGAGGGTAGGTTAAGAAATGAGTGGAAAGGAAAAAATGGGGGTGACACATTTCTCCTTGGTAAGCTTGCCTTAGAATAGGAAATGATGGTTGGCAGCTGACGGGGAATGTGAGGCTGGGTTATTTTTTTTATTATTATTGTATGTTTTCTAATCGTACATAATGGAAAAGTGCACAGATCACAAATACAAGGTTCAACTCAGACAAGTTGGTGAACAAACTCAATTGTTCACAAAAATGGAGAGCAACAGGGAATGATGTCCTTTTCCTGGAGCACAGCCCTCCTCCGTATACAGCCACATCCACCCAAGCCCACAGGATGTAGGAGACGAGGCACAGGTGCATTTGATGATTCTTCTGCTTGTGGGCTCTACCCCACACCTGGAAATGCTGGATGGTGGTCACCTGAGCCCTTCACCTGAAAGGTATCTATCTTTCCCCCAGGAAGATTGTGAGAAGACTTGGGATGGGGAGGGGCCTTACCTCTGGCTCCAGGGCTAGATCCTAATTAGTTTAAATTTATCATGGTAATATCTTTCTCCTTGTCAGTGATTGGTTCAGTACCTAGGCCTTGACCAATCAGAGCAATTCTCACTAATCCAAGTGTGGATAAGGAAACTAAGTTGGCCCAATTAGAATGAAGGACAAGGCTTTTATTCCATGGTTTGGGAGAAAGATGTTCAGTCTCTAACACTGGGTGAGAACGGGAGGTATGTTGCTTCATGGTCTTCTTTCAACAGTGAAGGAACCTAGTCTGGAGACAAACCTGCCCAAAGAGAGGGCAACGTGAAGCAAGAGAATTGCAGAGATATGGTGTCAGTACCTGGAAGGAACGTCTCCAGCATCCTCCTGACCTCTGAATTTCTTGCTCTGGGAGATACGGGATTATCTTGGCCAATTTGGTTCAGATTTTCTGTTTCTCAGAGCTGAAAGCATCCCGACACAGGTAGGTATCATTGTTCTCTTGAGTACATAGATGAGGACACTAAGACTCACAGAACTGCAGTCACTTCCCAGCTAGACATTGGCCCCCCAACTGCTTTATTTCTAAGGCCGCAGTCTTATCCCCTTTGCAATGCGCCTCCAGCTAAGCCTGAGTGCGTGCTCTCTCTCACTCCTTGGAAGATTTCTTTCTCAGGAGGCTGCTTGTTTATCCATACAAGTAAACTTAACTCTGGTCTGTGTTTATCAGGACACGGCAGACAACACATGCCGCACTCAAGGAGGGTAATTAAGGAGAGTTTAATACAGGACTCTTTACAAAGGTGTGGGCAGGGTTAAGGGAAACCACAAAAGGTAAATGAAACTCCCCAGGGCTAGCAATAGATAGTCATTTCTGTCCTTAGATCCAAAGCGGCAAGGTAGGAATGAGGAGGTAAGGGACAATTAGGGGAAACTAGACACAGCTGTAACTCTGGACTTGGCAGAAGGTCACCTTCTGGAGCCCATGTTTTCAGTGGAGGATTGTGGCCATGCCTCAGACTGTGGCAAGACAGTAAGGGAGCCTGGGTCGTACATATTTCATTTGCTTTTTTACCCCTACCCTTCAGTCTCCTGTTGGTCTCCCTTGAGAAGCCAATGAGCAAAGGGGCTTGGGTGATGCAGACCACAGAGCGGGGAGCAGAGAAGGAAGAAGGGTGGAAAATAGATCTGGAAGAGTAAATGGAAGACACCAGACACAAGGAACCTCTCATTTCCCACCAGTTTCCCACAGTTGCCCAGTGCTGCAGATGGGTTAACCTGGGAAGTTAACCAACTTTTCAGAATAGACTCTGAAAAGATTATCTTGCAGTATATTCAATAAAAAGGGGTTTTGCAATCTATACCCAAAGAGCAGGAAGAAAGTAGGACTAGGCAGAGAGAAAATGAGATGCAATGTAGTCCCAAAAAGCCCTCAGCCAATCTTATGGGCAGCTCTGGGCCTGGGATTGCTTTTGAGAATTCTCCAGAGTTGGGGATTAGGCATTTTACAGCCCTATGTCGATCAGTCATTAGATGTAGTCTCCGAGTATTCAGGTATCATGGTCAACTCAGACTCTGTCAACAGTCTTTACCATGTTTGGATTTCCCTTTCTTGGCTGTATGGTTGCCTGAATCAGCTGCCTAGGTCTCTTTGGGAAGACACTGGGGCAATCACTCCTGGCACACTTGCCGTAGTGTTGCTGGGTTCCTCCTCCTGGAGACCTGGCTTCTCCTTCCATCAATGGGTTCTGATTCTGAAACCCAGCTCAGCCTAGAAACTGAGAAAGGGATCATGACTTTCCATTGGGATGACAACCTTCAGACTCCTGATTAACCATCTGGGATTTCTTTGGTTGTACAGCTTTGAGTACCCTTGTTGATTGCCCATTTAGTTCACTGCCAGTGATGCTGGTTTTTCTTAACCTTCTCCATAGGCCACGCTCTCTTTTGCTGCCACTTTGACATTGCCACTCATTACTTCTTTTTACTTTAAAAATGATTATGAGTACATGATAGTTATATATCACTATAATGTACATGTGATGTTTTGATACAGGTGTATGCTGTGAATTAATCAAATCAGGGTAATTGGGGTATCCATCACCGCAGACATTTATCATTTCTTTGTGTTAGGAACATTCCAATTTCTCTCAGTTATTTTAAAGTATGCCCTAACTTAGTGGGCATTAGAGTCACTATGTTCTATCAAATATCTTTCATTGTAGCTAACTAACTATATTTTTGCACCCATTACCATCCGTACTTTGTCCCTCCCTCCCTGCTACCCTTCCCAGCCTCTGGTAACCATCATTCTACTCTGTCTCCATCAGATAAATTGTTTATAATATTTAGCTCCCACATATGAGAGAGAACATGAGAGATTTGTCTTTCTGTGCTCAGCTTATTTCACTTAATGTTCTCCAGTTCCATCCATGTTATTGCAAATGGCAGGCTTTAATTCTTTTTTGTGGCTATATAATATTCCATGGTGTGTATGTACCACAATTTCCTCATCCATTCATGGATGCTTAGGTTGATTCCAAATCTTGGCTGTTGAAAACAGTGCTGCAATAAACGTGGGAGCGCCACACTGCCTGTAGTTGGGGGAGTGGCGACACAGGCACTGGCTTGGCTGCTGCTGCTGTCTCACTGGGTCACATGCACCCCAAGTCCACTGGCTCTGAGCCAGCACAGCCACAGGAATTGCCCAAGGACAGCAGCCCTTGCGGCCCGACTGCCTTACAAATTTAGTCTGGGCTTCAGGCTGCCTTTTGTTAGCCAGTGGTGGGGCTAGCTGGAACTTGGATTTCGTGGAGGAGGATTTCCCTCTGGCTGGGCTGCTCTAAGTGCTCCCTCCATGGGCACCTGCAGAATTCTGCCCTGTGCAGTGTTCCCTTGTGCCAGGGTGGCCTTGCATTTCAATGCCAAGTACAACAATCATGTCACTCCCCCTCCCACAGAAACACAGATTCTCTCTCCACTTGTTGCACTGGCAGAGCACTGCCAGGGGATGGGGCAGGGGTGGCGTGGGCAAAGCAAGATTGTTTTTTCTGCCCTCTTCCGTGCATCTTTCCGTGATGTAATGTCAAAACCAGGTAGTATGATCACTCTCCTGAGTTTTGGTTCTTCTGGAGGTGCGTGCTTTTGTGGACAGTTGCTGAATTTGGCATTTGTGTGGATGGATGATCACTCGAAGTTTCTATTTGGTCATATTGCTCCCTCATTACAATATTTTATCCACCTGGCTTCTCCTGGTTAAGTGCTGACACGTGGCCTTGATGGTCTCAAGGATCCAGGCTACCCATTGCTATCAGCGAGCTCATTTCTGCAGCCCCTACCAGCTGGTAGGAAGGCGAGCCACCACCAAACTTCCTGATGATACCGTTGCCCCTCTCACTAGACATGCCTTATTTCTTTGGCAAATGGTGTATCCTCCAGCCCTCCTGTGAAACAAAGTAGTCTGGTGCATTTTCTGGCCTTACATAGTATACCCATTTCCACGTGCTCACTTCTCTAAATATGACAGTAAGTCTGGTATTTCCGTCTCATTTAGTATGGGCCGTTGCAATTCTCATGGTCCTACAGGCCATCCTAGCAATAAGTTCACACCATTTCCAAGGGTTCTTTCCCGAGTGTTAAATGCTGTATCATGAGAAATTACATATCAAATAAACTCTTCTACACAAATTTGTTTTGCCCATGTTGGTCTAGGACACTCAGAATCCAGTCCTATTTATAGCTTTCTGGCTATCACTGCGCCATGCAGCTACCTTACAGTAAAGTACCTTTCCTTCAGCATGCTCCCATGTGAGTTATGTTGTCACTTAACCATATTTATTGGTCAAGTGCTTAGGAGTAAAAGCGGAATAGATCCTCAGGGGACATGTATCCTTTTGCATGGGCGAGATGTCTGCACGATCCTCAAGCAAGAGTTCTAACCTGTGACTGAGATGAATGGGCTGCTTTTGCAGCATTAGAGAATTTACAGCAGTCTGGTTATTCAAGATGTTTGAGTCCATTAATGTAGACGTCCCTATCCTATGTGCCAGCATCCTATTCTTTTCAAATGAGGGCCCTGACTGTGGCATAGCTGATCTCCCTTGGTTGAGAGTTTAATCTACGAAACATGACTGTTGCTAGGTAGAGTCCACCACTTTCTCTGCCCTCCTGCTAAGCAGGTAAGAACCTCTTTATTTGCTACCAAGGAAGTACTCTGCCTTTTATATTTGGCTTTTAATTGCAATTTATCCACCTCCTTTCAGGCCATCTTTTGTCTTTTTCCAGAGCACCAACAGATGGCAATAGCCACCCTATTCCATGTCCTTATGGTTCTATTTCTCTCTTTCCTTCAAAATCCAGCTAATGCATTCCCTTCTACCAAAAAAGTTTCAACAGTTACACTATTACCTTGTGCCAGGGGATGCGGTGTGGGCTGACCCATTAGAGAAGAGCCCTCATTGCCAGCAGGTGGGCAGGTGGTGCAACTTTGAAATTCTTATCTTGGGATTCCTTTTCTCACTCCTGATACAAACAGTTGCAGATTGGTTTCCCTGGTAAGCCGAATGTAAGATGGAGAAAGGAGGCTTATTAGGGAAATTTTTGGTAATGCTCTTGGGATCAATGCTTGCAGACAGAGAGGCAGGAAGGGAAACTGAGCTCCAATGTAGAGCCAATAAGGGCCTTAACTGACCTCACAGAAAGCTCTGAAGTTGACATGTCCCTTGCCCTAAGTTGCAGTGAGAAGATTGGACCTTTATGACCCCATGTTGATCAATCTTTGGGTATGGGATGCCCTGGAAGGGGGTCTGACTTTAGGGGAAGCAGTTTTCTTCAGCTAATTCTAGTCTCCAAAAATGTTGATAGCTACACTCCCAGCAGCTCAGGAAATAAGTCCTTAATTCCTGCAGGAGGATCTGGTGGCCCATTAGAATATCCTCCACATCCAAATACATCTAACTCTTATGGTGAACAAGTTTAAGCTGGGATGAAAAAGAATGAACTGGGAAGGTGAACAACATGCGGGCAGTGATTTTTGTCTGTCTTGAGCATTGCTCTAATTCCTAGAACCTAGAACAATGCCGGGCATGTAGTACAGGCTCCAGAAATATGTGTTGAATGCTTGTCACTCTCAGATTCATAGATACTGACATAGCACGTAGTGTTTTCCTACTCCTTTAGTCAGGACTATTTCTTCTAAACAAAATGTTTCCATTGCCATAGTTTGGCCATCAAGTTCGATCCACTGTATATCAATGTTCAGTGAGTTAGTATTTATAAACTGATGTTAAAATGGGGAAAAAAAATCTGATTCTCCCATTTTCTGACACTTATTTAGATGACTGAGTCATAGTGTTATTCCTGACTCTCCTTTCTTGAAAATCACTGGGCAACATAAAATTCATTTGTACGTATGTGCCTAAATTCTTAGAGCTGTTGATGCTCCTACAATGGAAAACTCTCACTTTTGTTTTGGCATTAAAGTATCTGACCTCTTCAGAAATGTTTTGGACAGCCAAATAATAATACTCAGTTTGTGTATTTCTCTTCTCTTTAAACAAAATAACATAGAATATCTTCCCCTGCTAGATATTGTCAAACTAATAAGGAAATGAAGAAAAACGAAAATTCCTTAGGAAGCAACATTAAAATCCTTTCATAAATATCTGTCATTTAACACAAATAATACCCACCTCTTCCGTTTTTCTCATTTATAATATGAATAGCTGCTATAGTTAGAAATACGCATATATATGTGAATATATATCATATAAGAGTTTACAGTCTATATTGTTACAATTTGCATAGACTTTAAGATTTAAATTCTTTTGGAAAATCACCAGATAATTTCATATTACTCATTGTGTTCACTCTTGTAGTGTTAAATGTCTTAATGGGTAACAAAATTCATAAATATCTCATATAATTATAGAGCACACCTTCAGTAATAAGATAAATAGTAGTGGTAGTAGCAGCATATGATATTTAAGTACTACTTTTGTGCCAGACATTGCGCTAAATATCTCGGTGTCATTATCTTACATATTTCTCACAGGAATAATTCCAAAGCCTGTATTCCCATCCTCTACCCACGGTCCCGTCCGGTGGCCTGTTGGCTAGTCTTGAGGACCACTGTTCTTCGCTGCATCAGCTCACTGGATTCACTGGCAGCCCCACTAATAATGGGCATGAAAGAGCCTTGAGGTCTAATGTCTTTCACATTAGGTCAATTAATTGGGATCATTCTGTAAAAGTGATTGTTGTCTACCAAGATTCTGCCAAAGAAGAGATAGGAAAATGTTGAGGGTGGTCGCAGAATTTGTAGTTCCCGAATAGCTCTCCTGTCCTGTTCCTTTGGGTCTCTACTTACTGTTTCTGCTGCTCAACTCAGGGCCTGCCTTGCCCCTTCCATTGCTGACCTGACAAAATCTCACTGGTTCAGTTCTAACATTCCTGCCTGTTTTGGGGACATCTTCTGAATCTCCCAGGCTGACTGAGGACTTGCCTGTGCTCTGTCCTCCTTCCTTCCTCCCTTCTCTTTCTCTCTGTATAGTGTGTATATTTATATATGTCATTATAGGAATTATTTCAAAAATGGAATTACTCATAGAGCTATTAGGTTATCAGATAACTAAAGGTGTGATCGGGTCTTTTAATTGTTGAATTCCAAGCTCTTTGAACAGTGTCTTGCACGATTGTTGGTTGAATGAGTAAATGCAAGAATAGATAGAAGCTTGGAGAAATTTGAGGACCGAAAGGGATGTGTGGGCAAAAATAGCCTCCTCGGGGGATAAAAATGTAGGGCGTATGGCTGAGTTATCAGTGCATACAGATTAGATATGCCATAAAAGTACTTCTCTCCCCATCCCAGGAAGGACTCTTGATCCTGCGTTTAGCCTTTTGATACTTGCTACTCTGAATGGGAACAGAGATCTCTTTTCTGTAGTAGCTCACTTGCATCATATACAAGATGCCAAACAACTAGTTTCACTCTTTGTTACTAATGACCTCCCCAGTTAATTCACTGAATTAATGTCACTGTGAACTTACTAATGCCATCTCATTGTAGAATCTGCCATTTACTGCCAACCGTTAAAGAAAAAGAAGAAAATTCCTTGCTTTCTCGTGCCCCTTTAAATACCTGTAATACATTCCTCCTCTTTTAGGTTTTACTGGGTCTTTAACAGCCATATGCACCTTCTCTTCCTTCTGCCATTAAAGACATGCCTGCCAGAAGAAGGAGAAACTTACACTGACCTTTCAGGTCTATAAGTCGTGTAAATTGCGGAATCCCAAATGAAAATCAGTACGGACCCCTTCTCTATTCGCTCATGTGATTAGATTATTCCTGCTTTATACATTTCTTTTCTGTAAATAAGGGGTAATAATTGGGAGATGAGGAAGATCAGGACAATGGGAGGAAGTTTTAGAAAGTGGACTCATCTAGAATAGGAAACATCAAGGGGACTTAACAGGGTCATATTCCCCTCACAACCACAGGGATGTCACAGCTGGAGTCCTACCAGGAGATGAGCAGTGGTTGTGCTAATCAATGGGATGGAGAGAAACGTTCATGTTCTTCTTCCTTTTTCTTCCACTGAATTTTTTCCTCAACATCTTTCTTCTGTGTTCTCTGAAAGCAGCAGTGTTGGATCTGAGATTCTTCGTCTCCCTTTGTCTTACCCTCTAACAACCACATTGTGACATGCGGTGTCTCAGCTCTGGTAGGTCGGCGCTGCAGAGCAGTTTCTGAGGGATTCTTCGGTGATGTGCAGGACAGTTATGAAGGTGATTAACTAGACTCTGTATAGGTCAGGAAAGCAGTGCTCACCCGAGATTCCCTCCGTTCTGTCACAGGTCAAGAGTGTTCACTGACCAAATTTGATTGAGCAATTTATTACTGGACACTTTTGACCTCATGCTATCAAATTGAAAACTCTTGCTCAGTCGAAATTGATACTGTTTTTTTTTCCTTTTCCTGCATCATGTTAAATGAACGTGGAGAAGGCTGACCTGTCTTCTCAATGCCACAACAGCTCCTCTTTATGATAAAAATGAGGACTCAGAATCTGGCATTTCCTCCCATTTCCAGTAACTGACTTCATTAGAAACATCGCTACAGCCATGAAAAGTATATTTTAATTTAAAATGTATTATAAAAATCTCTGCGAATTTGGGGTGAATACGATAGTGGTAGATGACTCTGACAACTGTTACATGGAAAAGTTCAGTAGACTTGAGAATGAAAACCTTATTAATCATGATGCTTGGAGCTGAGAAGGGGCTTATTATTTTATATAGAAAGCAATGGCTTGACAATTTGTCAAGCCATTAATATTGAGTCTGAAGCTATGGAGTTGATTTTTTATTGGTCACTACTTTTAACTTTTTCTTTTGATGTCATTCTGATACCCAATTTCTATAATGCTCACTGGGTCAGAGATCTATTTTTTATTGGAGCATTAAAATTCATCAGTCTGGTCACCTAAAAATTGCATTTGGGGCATAAAGCATAGCTAAAGAAAGGCAAGTATAGTATATTGCATACTTACACAAGAATGGAATTGTTTAAAGTTTTTTAAAATTTAAATGAAAATTTTTAACACTTGAGATTTTATGAAGAACACATCAGTGATGAATTGAGAATGAAGGAGACTTTGGAGTGATGTATGTATGTTTTCATTAACAGGTTTAAATACTCCACAAAACACATAACACATTATAGATAACACAGCTACAATTACAATACGATCCTTTCTCATTAAGGTCAGGGAAACTGTCCCCTAGGGGAAACGTCACATTCCTGGTCACTCTGCATCCCCGTCCTTGTCACGGCCCTGCTCCTGCTTCAGTTCACTCCTGCTTTGTCTTCTGGTTTGAGACAGCCGACAGGCAACAGGTTTGTTTGGATCAGGGCAGGCAAACCAGCTCTAGAGCATTCTGTTTCCTTGTCTGCAATAGTTCAAGGTTTAAACTCAATTCAGTTTTTGCCAACTGTTTCTCTGTCTGTATTAGGACATAAAGCTGGGCATTTCAAAGTACCTCCTCTGATTCTACAAAATACTTAGCTACCGCTTGCAAAATGTATACGCTCAGAGGTGGACAGGCTTTGTAAGTCCCCATTGTTTTTGCAGGAGGCAGGGATGACTTTCACCCAGAGTCCATCTGAAACATTCTCTCTCACTGTTGAAAGCCTGGCACGTAGTTTATTTTCTGTTTTGCTCCATCAGTTTCCTCAACTGACATCAGTTAAAATGACCTGTCTGCTATTAGTACTTCAAGGGGTTTTGCTCTTTACCTAGTTCATGTATGTTATGTTTGTGATTCACAACTTCATGAATGGGACCTAAGAGGCAAGAAGGTGGAGGTTATTTTATAGATGACACTGACACCTATGGCAGGTTCCAGAAGCCATTTGACCATTAGTTAAATATGAAGTCATTGAATCTTCATTAGCTGTCTTGGTTTATTCTGATTACCTGATTATAGGTGACTGGCAGAAGGAGTATTATGGAAACACACGCGTATACAGGCATACACACGCACAACTGGAGTGCTCACTATGTATTGGACACTGCTCTGCTTTGCATATTTTAAAATCTGTCCATTGGAATAATGGATATTTATTATAGTACCCCCTTACACTGTCAAAGTGTCCTCCCCTCTGAAGTAGGTGATATTATCACTGTTTTATAAGCAAGTGAACAGGCACAGCAAGTCAAGTAATTTACCTAAGGCCGCGTAATTATGAATACTAAAAGGTGAAGCCAGAATCGGATCCTAGGCAGTCAAGTCCAAATGCAGGCCTTAATGGCCACACTCATCGTCTATTCCATCCAATTTGAGAAGCCCAAATACGGAGCTATCAGTGCTCTCTTACAGCACCAACAATTGAGGTAAAAAATCACACATTTGATACCTCACGGCATTTTTCTCTTTAACCAGCTGATAAATATTATGCTGGCTTTGTACTGCTTCGACTTCCTCTCTCCCAAGTCCTTTAATATAAACACACTTGGAAAGGATTTAAGTTGTAACTTAGAAACATCTTTATTATAAGATCAATTTCCTCCTTTCATTCTGAGAACATTGGGTCCCTGATACGACAGAAACAAAGACGAAAGGTTTAGGGGCCATAATGAAAGCAGAAGCAAGATGTAAAGACGACCCCTACTTGACAAATTTCTTTAGGATCGGCTCCTGTGTGTCACGTTCGTTGTTTCCCACTCAAAGTGACTGGAGAGAAATTTTTAGAACATGCATCTTCCTTGGCAAGTTCCTAATAATTTCAGCATATTGAGGGTTAAGCTCTGTTTCTGGAAGATACAAAGATGTGTTAGACAATACCTCTGCCCTCAATATCTGTCACTTCTCCCTCCTCTGTCCTCGAGTGACATAGATTTAAACTCATCAAGGGCAGGAGTCTCATCTGAATCATCTTTTTATCTACCCCTGGATTAGGGTGTAGAAGGTTCACATCATAATACATGCTTGAAAATAATGATCCTATGGGCTGGCTCCGGTATGAGTAAGTTAAGGCTGGGCTGCCTGGAGACATCCTGAAGCACCCGAATGCCTTGAGCCCCACTGTTGTCGTCCTGCTAGCAAGGACTAATATGCACCAGCAGGTGGCAGCAAACCTTTGCTTTTTCTCCTCTCCTGCTGGCGATAAAAGTGTCTCAGCTAAACTGTGTGGCTCACTGGTGTCCTGCCTTTTCCATTTGATGCCTTTTGGATCTAGTTTGCTAAGAAATTCACCTCTATCTGCATCATTCTTAACTAGCACCCCCTTCAGAAGAAACTAGATTTCCGTAGGAGAAATTCAATTTGCATTAAAATGAGCCAACCTGCTTGGCCAGTGTTTGCCCTTGCAGGTTCTGTGTGCCAGTAATGGCGGCCACCTGGGGAGACAAACTCAGGAGGGGTGGGGGACAAACTCAGGACAGAGCCCCCTCTGGGAAAGCGTTCCTTCTGCGGATGTGCCCTTTGCCTCAGCTGCCCATTAACAGCTGGTTTTGCAGAGAAGGCAACTGGGAGGTACAGGTACCATATAATGAGGTGGCCTAGGATAGTTTCTTATGCCTGATATTCTAACATATTTATTATAATAACAGTGCCCCTGGAGCTCTCAAAGTGTTCTTATTCACATGGCACATTTCGTGGTCATGAGTGGCCTAATGTCTCTAGCTGGGCCATCAGGTGAGTACAAGATGGAAATCAAAAGGAATTCTGAAGCAATTGCCTCCTTGAGTATCTAGGACTTGAGTGGCTAATGAGGACAGGTAGGGGTGGGGTGTGAGATTCCTGGACAGAGGAGTACTGTGGGGGTTGGAGAAAATGCTTTTCTTCCCTTTCTTCTGAAGCTGGATGGCTTTGTGGCCAAATCATGGAGGAGGTGGTACATTTGCCCAGTGCTCTGACATGTTCCCCAAGCTTCTTTCCTTCTCCTGAAGACACCCCAGGGATCTGATTTACCGAAAACAGCCATATGTTCTAAGAAAGACACTTCCACAAATACAGCGTGTTCAGCCATGCCATCATGACTATGAGGGGGGAAAAAGATGGAAAAGGGGGGTCATCTGATGCTAAAGGTCGGCCTATCAAATTGCCCAGGTGTGAATAGGAGCCACTTATCACAGTGGTCACCTGCTAATCACTCCCTGCTTCATAGTAATTTGCTAAACTAAGTAATACTGGAATTTGATTAAATTTTAGGATTCTGAATTGGCTCAAAATAATTATCTCATTAATGGCAAGGTACTTGCTAGTTAGAAGCAAAACACATCAGAAATAGGAATTGTGACCATTTAAGAAATCTGTTTTAAAATTAAAACAAAAGCAACCCACTCCAGCTCTTGGTGTGATTTGCATGTTACCAGACTATAGAGATGTTAGATCCGGGCCTAGACCTGGGCTCCCGGCAGTTCTAGGAAGGAGCGCTTTTAACTGGAGCCTTCTCTTCCAGAAGATATTTTCTGTAGGCAACAAGTCGTTTGCCTCAGGTTTTAATTATCATGCTCTGGTGTTGACCAGCAAGCCCTTTTTAGGACTCTACAAGAGGCACCTAAACTTGGGAATTTAATGAACTGAAGGCCTTCAGCCAGATGATATTTTCTACTAAAAGATCTATTCTCCTCTGAATATACCAGTTCCTCCCCGCTTTAATGAGGAAGTTCTGATTTACCAAAAACAATAAATCAAGACCAAAAAGTGAGATGTTCTGCCTTCAGGACTAATGAACCAAAAGGCTGGTGTGTAGATCCTTCTGACCCTAATGGCCTATGGAAGAAGACGGAGCGGCCTCCACCTTTGAGGCAATACTTTCATTATTTGGGGCCAGAATGAGATCTTTAGAGGCCCCAAGCGCTGAAAAGATTATTGTACCAATCCGTTGTCATGTGATTCACAGTAATAGAAGAAAATTCTACATCAAAATATAAGTAAAAGTTAGACAAGATAAACAGTTTTGATTTTCTATGAGATTATTTTGGAATGTGAAATATCAAATCCTTTAATTTCCTTATCCTCTTTTTCCCGGTTTGTCCCTGCTTTGCTGGCACAGTACTGGCAGGTGTCCTTAATCTGCCTATTTATTGGGTAAATAGGCATTTGCTTCTTCAAATGTCATTGGGTCACCTGTAGCAGACCATGTGCAGAGCTTTGTGCACGAGCTCAGTGAGGACCTCAGGCTCCTCCCGGGGCTAACTCACCAGAATCTCTGGGGTTGGAATCTGCTGCTTAACAAGCTCCCCAGGTGATGCATGCACAAACTAAAACAAAGCTTGAGCACTCTTACTATGTTCTAGTGTGTAAATTCTATGGTCCTTGTAATCACTGGGGAGCTTAAAAAATGCAGAGGATCCCTCCAGTTTGTGCTGATTCAAGAGGTCAGGGAGAAACCTCTGGGATGTCTAGATGGAAAAAGCTCCATTGTGATTTTGTTGAGAATCATACGCTAGACCAGTGCAATTCAATAGAAACATAATGCCAGTCACACCTATGGTTTAAATTTTCCCAGTAGCCACATGACTAAAGTGAAACAAGTGAAGTTAACTTTAAAAATATTTTAAATGTAACCCAACATATCTCAAATAATATTTCAGCATGTAATCAGTATAAAATTACTGAGATGCTTTGCATTCCTTTTCTCAGATCTTTGAAATCAGGAGTGGTTTACACTTGCAGCACGTGTGAGGTGGGGCTAGCTGCATTTCAAGGGCTCAATAACCACATGTGGCATGTGGTCACGATACTGCACAAGGCAGCTCCAGGCAGTCTCTCACTTCATCTGGAAGTGCTGGAACTGGGATGTTTCAAAAATACTATTTTGTCTGTGATCTCAGAGTCACCTTTGATTCCTAAAGACTATTCTTAAAAATTCTTCCTTTGTGAATTTTGTTTATCACCCTCCTCCTTTCCTTCCCTGTTTCTCCTGTCCCAGTTCAGGCTCCCCATTACTTTATCTTAGGTTATTAAATTTCTCCATACCTACACTTCCTCTTCACCCCATCTTGTGTGATAAAGCTTCCATTGTTCTTACAATGTAACTTTCAACATGACACGCTCTTCTAGACCATAGCACTTCCAGAATATAAACATAGAAAATTGAAAGTTGGAAAAAAGTGTAACACTCATTACTGTTAACTATTATTGGCATAGTATCTTACACTGTTACAGAGTAGATTCACACATCACATTTACTTTGCATGTCCAATCACCCTCTGAGGTGGTTACTATTCTCATATTACAGCTGATAAAGTCAGGCTCATATCGAGTACCCTAAGAGAACACGTAGGGGAGTAGTTGGTTTCCGTGAACCTGAGTGGAGTTGTAAGCAGCGAAGGGATCTGAGGAGACTGGGACCTGGCACTGATTTTGGCACTGAATACCTGCACGGATCAGCCATTGCACGCCATGGGAAGCGTGTTACACAAGCAGCCTGCTGGGTGGCTGTCACAGGGTGAGCAGACTGGGTTTGGTGCCGTCAATGAGCTCCAGGAATAGCTACTTTTGTCTGAGGGAATCATGGCGATTAGCAATGGTTTGTCCTGGCTTTTCAGGGAATGTGCAGAAACAATGAGGTTTGTTACACCTGAGCAGACAACTGGTTCACTCGATGCACAGGGCCTCTGGAGACAGTCAAGGACAGTGCGAATCACTGAAACAGGAATTCCAAAGGAAAAAAAAAAACCCCGAAGCATGGAGAAGCCTGTTTTATTAGCCGTCTATTTTCTACTCCATGTAATTAAACCATATTGAATTAACAACCCCTTACTCAGCACTGACTATGAGGAGGCATTACAGGATAGAATGAAAGACAGTGTCATTCATGTGCCTGCCCCCAGGAGGCTTAAGGAATAGCTGTACACAGAGACAGAGCAGTCCAGACACCATCGGAGGAGCTGGCATGGGGAGGGGAGGGCACGGCCAAGTGGAGTTGGGAAGAGTTCAGGCTGAGGTAGGCAGAAATTTGTTTATGTGGAAACTGAATCTCAGACATGTTCGTGGAGAACTCACTCACTTTCCAAGTGACTCATTTGAGTTTCAGAGGAGGACCTTGAAGACACAAAGATGATAGGAATAGTGAGTATGCTTGCTTTGTCTGGAGACCATCGATGGAAAAGCATAAATGCTCACGGCTTGAATGCTCTCTACTTGGCTTGTCTGCCTTATTGAGCTATTGCTAAGAGGGACTGTGCACTCCTCTTAGAGTCTTTGTGTGAATCACAAATGCTGGAGCACATTCTTTGAAGTAAACAAGTCTGCCCTCTCTGCATGTTTCCCTTTATGCTAGAGGGTTATTACATTTCCTCGTACCATTGGGTGCAAAAACCCACAATTCAACTCTAGCAACGTAAAGTGCAATCCACCAACATTCTACAATTGCCCTCCTCATCGACAACCCTCATCCCTTCCACTATTTTAAACTTATTTCTCTATACTGCTTATATTTTTCTTTTTCAGATAGTCTCACTCTGTCAGCTAGGCTGGAGTGTAGTGGCTTGATAATAGCATGCTGTAACCATGAACTTCTGGGCTCAAGTGATCCTCCCACCCCAGCCTCCTGAGTAGCTAGGACTATGGGCACAGAACATGATGTCCAACTAATTTTATTTTTGTAGAGATGCTGTCTTGCTATATTGCCCAGGCTGGTCTTGAACTCCTAGTCTCAAGCAATTCTCTTGCCTTAGCTTCCCAAAGTACTGGGATCATAGGCATGCGTCACTACACCTGGACTACTGCTTAACTCTTCAGGAAGCAGCTCCTGAAAGATGGCACCCCTGTAGGTGGTTGGGTGCAGAATCTTGAATGGTGGGAGGAAAGGCAGAGTGTTCTTGCTGCTTTAGCATTTATAAATACCCTACTCCATAAACTCAAACTTCAAAGTTGTCCACGTTTCTAGAGAACAGCAATTTTGCCTCTAACTTGATGAATATTGGTGGCCCTAGCTAAACTCCGTGGACTATACATTATTCCTCTTGTATCACCTATTCTGAAAATCCTAAACCAGAGGGCACCTTTTTTGCTCAATCCTACCAGATGCCCCTCTGGAAAAAAAATTGTTTCCTAATAGTGAACTCTATTACACTTTCTGGAGAATCACAGTTGTGAGCAAGACCACTTAGATTCTAGAGGTGATACTTATCTTCTCTCCCCTCAGTCCAAGCTGGTCACACCTCCAAGGTAGGTTCTTATCTGATTTCCTTTTTGGTTCCATGTAAGTGCCTGGTACAATTTCTTTGCATACAAGAAGAGGTGCAGTGAAGTTGAAAGAACTGTGAACTACTGGTCAGGAGATGAGATTTATATACTTTTAATTTAATGTTTTTTAGAGACAGGGTCTTGCTGTATTTCCCAGGCTAGAGCATAGTGGTGCAATCATAGCACACCGCAGCCTCGAACTCCTGGGCTCAAGTGATCCTCCTGCCTCAGTGTCCCAAGTAGCTGGGACTACATTAGCCACCATGCCTGGCTAATTATTTTTTGTAGTGATGAAGTCTTGCTATGATGTCCAGGCTGGTCTCAAACCCTTGGCCTCAAATGATCCTTCTGCCTTGGCCTCCCAAAGTGGTGGGGTTACAGGCATGAGCCATCATCTCCAGTCAGGAGATGAGTTTTAATGCTGACACTGGTGCCATAAAGCGATCTCACCTCAAATGGAGTGTATTACATATATATCTGTACACTTGCATCTGTGTATATTTCCCTACTGATGAAATGAGTTGCTACTGTTCATTTCAGCTGTGAAATTCTATAACTCTATGTGGCTACTTTCATACCTATTCAGATATGATTTTAGATTCTGGTAACATGAAAATAATGGGTAAGTAGTACAACTGTATTAAAAATAAACATGGTTAAGAGGGACAAGTAAGGCTAGGATTTAAAAGTGCAGGCTCTGGTGTCAGATTGCCTGGGTTCAGAACCTGGTGTCATCACTGACTTGGCGTGTGGCTTCTCTATTTCTCAGTCATTCATCTTTTCTCATTTAGAAAATAGGGATAATAATGCTGTTTATCTCATAGAGTTGTAGTGAGAATTGAGTGAGTTAATTTAGGCACAGTGTTTTGAGCAGTCTGGCACATGCTGTGTCCAAAAAAATGTTAGCTATTACAATTATAATTACAGCTCCCAGAGTTTGAGTTCCTAGTCTATGCAAAGCAAAAGTCTTAGAAAGGAGAAGCCACTTCTTGAAGTGGCTCTGTGCCACTTCACTGTGCCACAGTGAAGGTGGTGTGCCTTTTAGTTTTCCAGGTGCACATGTGAGTCTCCTGTTTTGGTGGTAACTCCATAGTATGCTCGATAGTGTTTTCTAGTTGGTGTTTCTCTTCTTTCAATGCATTGAATTCTCAGGACTTGTGTTAGCATACACCAGGAGCCTTCTTTCCCTTGGTGGGCACTGGCTCATGTATAAGTCCACACACAGAAAGCACTGTGTGCTGAATATTCTCTGCCCCTCCACATTTCCCTCCAGCCTTCTTCACCCTGATTTTTGTCCCCAGGAGGCTGACGTCTAAGGATCCCCTGGCTCCTGTGTCTTCTATATTCTGGTTAGGTTCAGCCAAAGGTAGGCACAGGGAATCAATCAGATGGCAAGAGGAGAGAGAGGCTGCAGTGTTTATCTCTGCTCCCTTCTGCTGGGCTGCAGTCCATCAGGGGCTGCATTCTTCTACTAAATGCGACAGCTCTTCTCAAGGGGCTCCTCTGACAGCTTCTTGCTGGGTTCCAGTGGCTGTTCCTTCTCTTGCCCCTTCAGATATGAAGGACTTCTCCGTGTTTCTAGTTCTAGGTACTGTCCCTTGCTTGTTCCCTTAACTCTTGTCATGTCTTGGTATAGTTTCTTTGTCAAAAGCCCTTGAGCTACCCCCTTTGCATGCACTATTTCCTAGGTGGTACACATTGACATTGAGAAGGTTGATGCTTCCCTGCCTACTTACTGGTGGGAAGAAACAGGAATATTTTAACCTATTTCTACAACCTCAAGGTACATCAGCTCTTTCAAAGTCTGTCTCCATAGGATGTGGAGAGCACTGCTTGAAGAGCAGGACATGAATTTACTAGACATCTGAATACTATTCTCTCCAGTGTAAAAACCCAAAAGGTAAAAGATAAACTAAATGGATTAAGGTGAACACAAGTTTTATTATGAATTTTAGAACACTCTGGGTATAAAGGAACATCTATACATTAATGTTTGTATTTTATAAACATTTAGTGCCCATTGAATTAGAGGGCTAGGAATGAAATGTCTGAGTTGGGCTAGTGGTGGTATACTGGTGCTCAAGATAAAACCATTGAGCTCATGGCCAGGGATGTGATTAGAAAGAGCCATGGCAATGTTCTACACTGGGAAGACACTGACCTAAGTACTCCAGATCTGGTTATTTTTGATAGGCTCTTTGAAAAAAACCTCCTCTTGGTCATTGAGAACGTTGAAAAGGCTTGAGAGATTTAATTAGATAAAATTTAGCAGATGGCAATGTTTATAACATTGATACCCATAGAAAAGAGGGCAGTGGTTTATAAGAGCTTGACTCTGGCTCGCATCTGAGATAAAAAAACATAAATCCTTCAGTCAGATTCTTTTATGGGAACCATTCTCCTTGATGGATTAGTTTGTGTAAAAGTCTCCAGAGAAGAATAGCACAGAAACCCCTGTGTTTGATGATTTTACTGTTAGGATTTTATTACTTGGTTCTTATGCCTGAGGGGGTGAACTGGTCCATGAAGGTTGTATTTGTGAGGGTGAAAGCAAATATGGTTTATTTAACTTCTGCAGTTTTCCAACTTGGGGGGTCTGTATTTCAAACACCAAGATTAAATCTCGTTTCCTCTTTGTCTGTGGATCTCTCTGGACTCCACCCCTAGAATTAGCATCATGGTTCCCATGGCAACTAATGTACCTGGAAGAAAGAAGAAAGGAAAAAGGACTAAATTAAACATGATGGAGCTGCATCTGAAAAGCAGGAATTAATTACGAACTTGAACATAGGGTCGTAAAGCGAGTGGTTGGGAGATGGGTATTAAGTGTACTGGGTCTCTGCTTTAAGATCTTTGTGATTCACCCACTCTATTTTGTTTACTCAGCTGCCCCCAAATCACTGCTAATCTTCTCCCTTCTTTCTCTCACCTCTCAGGTTCAGTAGAGAACATTATCAGGGTCAGAACTGCGCACAGTCCAGGAAAAGCTTACCTCTACAGAGTGCATGTATGAGATTTCCTCAAAGTCATATGGACCCTTGGTTACTATTTTAGTCTGCTCAGACTGCCATAACAGCATATCATACACTGGATGGCTTAAGCAACAGAAATTTATTTCTCACATTTATAGAGGCTTGGAAGTTCAAAATCAAGGTGTTGGCTGATTTGCTTCCTGGTGACAGCCCTCTTTGCTTGATGGCTATTTTCTTGCTGTGTCTTTACATGATGGAACAAGAGATCTCCTGTCTCCTTCTCTTTTTATAAGAGCACTAATCCTATCTTGAGGGCCCGTCCTCATGATCTAATCTAATCCTAACTACCTTCCAAAGGTCCCACCTCTAAATACCATCACATTGGGGAATAGGGCTTCAACATACGAATTATGGAGGGATACAAACATTCGGTTCATTGCATTCTGTTCTTAGATCCCCATAATTTATGTCCTTCTCATTTGTAAAATACATTTATCCATCCCAATAGCCCCCCAAAGTCTTAACTTAGTCTAGTGTTAACTCTAAAGTCCAAAGTCTTATCCAAATATCACGTAAATCAGATATGGAAGAGACTCGAGGTATGATTCATCCTGAGGTAGAATTTCTCTCCAGCTATGAATCTGTGAAACCAGACAAATCATGTGCTTCCAAAATGCAGTGGTGGCACGGGTGTGGGATAGGCATTCCCATCCCAAAAGGAGGAAGGGGTGACGGGTCCCATGCAAGTCCTTAATCTAGTAAGGTAAACTCTACAAGATTTTACAAGATTTTAAGGCTTTAGAATAATCCTCTTTGGTCTAGTTCTCTGCCCTCTGGATCCACTGGAGCTTTGTAGCTATAAAGCCCTACTTGTCTTTGTATTCAGGATTGAGCCTGATCTCTCTCCTCTACTGCAAACCCCCATTGCAGTCATCTCTTTTGAATAACATCTTCAACAAGTCATTAACAAGTGTCTAAATTTTTTTCTTTAACAGTTATGGTGCCCACAACTCACCTAGGATTGGATTCATCATAGGACCCCTCGTACCTCCTACTGAGGACCCCAAGTGTGGACCTTTCAAGCCTCTGTCTTCACTCCTGGCTGACTGATAAGGGATCCATTGGTGAGTCCAACTCCTGAGCCAGTGCTCGGGAGGGCAACCTGCTGGAGCATAGTAGGGACCAACTCTGGTGCTTACAGTTAAAGGTACTTCCTGGGCTGGAAGTTCTTCCTGGCTCCTTGTTTTGAGTGGTGTTCTTTCCCTGACTCCTGGGCTGGAAAAATAGTTTTCTGGATCCCGATGAGGCCTCACAGTTCTCTCTGTTTGATCCTACTTCTCTCATGGGAACTTCTCAGTCACCTAAAAGCACTCTTCTTGAAACCATGTTGAATTTGGAACTTCGATGGCTTCTTTGGGAAGCGTGATCTCCCCAAATTGGCTCCTCTAATGCCACTCCCTTCCCATTTACCTATGCTGTTCCTTTCTCCCTTTACCACCTTTGATTTTCCTTCAGCTCCTTTGCATCCTTCAATTTGCCTTCAAGGCCCCACCCCTTCTACCCACTGCCTACTTCTGCTATAGACTCTTTCCTTCCCATTCTGGCTCTTTAGCTCTCCACCTCCCTGTAGTCCCTGGAACATTAGACCCCTGCCCCGTGAGGGGCTCTCAAGGAGCTCAGAGACTCCCGGAAGCAATTACTTGAGGATGAAAAGGATAAAGGATATTTGGAAATAGACTGGATATTTTATCCACTTGGTGGGAGGACTTCGGGTGTACCCAGATAGCTGCTTGAGGTGCCCTTGGTCTCCTACCTAAAATGCAGTTCACGGCCTTGGTAAGATTACCCGGCTCTAAAATGCAGAGCAAAAGAAAATCTTAAGACTCTTCACACACAATGGCAAAAAGCATTTACCCTCATACTGAGAAAGGAATCTTAAGTTGTTCCATCTGTCAGAAACAAAATTTGGATAAAAGCATAAAAAGGAGCAAAAAATGAGAACCAACTCTTACATAAACTAGTGAGTTTTCTATGTCTTTATGCCTGACTCATGGCTAAAAATTTTTAAAATAAAACCATAGATTGCTATTTGTGTCTTGTCTCTATGTATGTATACATATGTATATTATTATATACATATTTCCCTACTTCCAGATGGTATAACAAAATTATAGAATCCCTTAAAGGAGTTCTATTCTAACTGGCTTAGAGAGAAATAAGTGCTCATATATAAATTCAATCTTCCCAAACTCCCAGAAATATAGGAACCAACCTAAATGTTTTTCAAATTCACATGGGTTGGGGAAATTTTTTGTACAAAAAGCTAGTTTAATATTATTGGTTTAATAAAAATAGCTATGTATTCTGAGTTACTGGCACTGAATACAATATGAGCATACATTATTATTCTCCTTGGGCTTACTAGTCATATGAGGTTAAAAATAGTTAACAGGAAAATAACTTGATAGCTTTATTTAATGTTATATGTCTATGTATCTGTCTAAATACACATTTCCAAAATATTTTTGGTAATTTGCAATTGTACAGTTATGCTAAGGTAATATGCACTCATTAAAAATCTGGACAATTCCTAAACAAATGAACTACTAAAACATATTGCTAAGCGTAAGTTTACTTTTGTCTTATTTATATATGGCATAGATAGGCTAACTATATGTGAGTCTGTTAAGAAACATGTTCCTTTTGCCACATTAAGAATTAATATCATGAAGCAGCATATGCCTATAAAATTGTGAGGTATATTCATAAAATTTGCTAGTCTGCCATAGAATGTTGGTATGCAACAGGCAGTTTACAATTATCATCTTCCTAGTTTGTCTCTAAAAAGTTAATGGTTAAAAATTATAATCAATATATGGAAATAAAACTAAAAATAAGAGAGCTTTGTATGCAAGGTATATAAGAAAAGTAGGATGTATCTTTGATAAAGGAAAACTATACGAGGTATGAAGGATGTGTTTTTGTGAAGGGAAAGAGAATAATTTTAAAGTAGGATGACTGTTCTAGTATGAAAAGAGGGAAATGTAGTGGGAAAAAACTAATGCTGAACAAATAAGAAAGTTGTAGAAGGTTTGCAAAGAAGCAATTTTATGGGTGGTTAAGCTGGCTAAGAGAAATACAATTATTCATAAGGATTTTTAGAAAATGAACTTTTATATCAAAAGTACCGTGATACAAAACTAGAATTTGTGTCTCCATCAAAATGACAATTTTCTTGGATTATTTATCTGCTCTTAATAAGAAAGTATAAAAAGGTTTTTCTTTACCATTTAAGTAATCTACCTAGGAAACAAGGATTGTGCATTTCATCTGGATATTTTCCTGTGATGTGAGTTCATCTTCATCATGTTCTTGATTATTAAAGGAAACTGAGACTTCTTACTCTTAAAAGAACCAATGTAAAATTTTTTACATTTTTGAAAATTATGCATTCCCAAAATCAAATTCTCAATGAAATCTTCTCGTATTCAAACTAGTCTTGAGGTTTCCTAGAGTAGGTCTCCTGGAAAATCTCAGAGGATTTGTTCTTTCACCTTGTAAAAATAGAGATGTTAAAAATAATTTAATTTAATACACTGAATTTCATGAAAAAGCAAAATCATATAAGAAGAGATACTTAGCCTTCCTTAAGGTATATTTGCATGGGTAAATATCATTAACATAAATATTTCAGAGATTATATGACACTCAAACTTTCTCAATGTCCTGAATGTCCATGATATGTCCTAGTGTATCAGTAACAATTTCAGTTATTTTATTATAAAATGTTGTATATCACAGTAATAACCAAATTCCCTTGTCAGTTGTGTCATTTTTATAATCTCATTAAATATTTTAAAAGCAGTTTAGGTTCACAGCAAAATGAAAGGAAAGTACAGATATTTCTCATACGCTTCCCACCCCTACTCATGCCTAGCTACCGCCGGTACCAACATCCCTTGTCAGATTGGCTTCTTTCATTTAATAATATGCATTTAGGCTTCCTCCATGTTTTTGCATGGCTTGATAGCTCATACATTTTTAGCACTGAATAATACATTTTCTATGTGTACCACAGTTTGTTTATTAACCTACTGAAGGACATCTTGGTTGCTTCATAAACATACATGTGCAGGGTTTTGTGTGGATGTAAGTTTCCATTTCCATTTCTTTTGGGTAAATAAACAAGGAGCAAGATTGTTGGTTTGTATGGTAAGGTATGTTTAGTTTTGGAAGAAATTGCCAAACTATCTTCCAAATAGCCTTGCCATTTTGCATCCCCACCAGCAATGAATGAGAGTTCCTGTTGCTCCGCACCATTGCCAGCCTTTGGTGGTGGTAGTGTTGTGAATTTTGGCCATTATGATAGGTGTGTTCTGGTATCTCATTGTTCTAATTTCATTTCCCTGATGACACGTGATGTGGAGCATATTTTCATAGGCTTATTTTTTTATCTGTATATCTTTAAGGAGTCTATTAAGGTCTTTGTCCATTTTTTAAGTGGATTGTTTTCTTGCTATTGGGTTTTAAGAGTCCTTTGTATATTTTGGGTAACAGTTCTTTATCAGATATGTCCTTTCCAAATATCCTAGTCTGTGGTTGTCTTCTCCATTCTCTTGATATTGTATTTTGCAGAAGAGAAGTTTTTGATTTTAATGAAGTCCAGTTTATCAATTATTTCTTTCACAGACACCATGATGCCTTTCACATTGTATCTAAAAAGTCATCATCATACCCAAGGTCATCTAAGTTTTCTTTTATGTTATCTTCTATGAATTTTATAGTTTTGTATTTTACAATGCAAAAGGTCAATGATTACATTTAGGTCCATGATCCATTCTGAGTTAGTTTTTGTGAAAGGTGTGATATTTGCATCTGGATTCATATTTTGTATATAGATGTCCTGTTGTTCCAACATCACTTGTTGAAAAGATTATCTTTGCTCCATTGTATTGCCGTTGCTCCTTTGTCAAAGATTAGTTGACTGTATTTATGTGGGTCTATTTCTGGGCTCTATATTCTGCTCCATTGATATATTTGTTCTTTCACCAATACCTCGCTGTCTTGGTTACGATAACTTTATAGCAAGTCTTGAGGTTGGGTACTGTCAGTCTTCCAGCTTTGTTGTTCCCTTTCAATATTGTATTGGCTATCCTAGGTCATTTGCTTTTCCATATAAACCTTAGAATCAGTTGTTGATCCACAAATTAACTTGGTGGGATTTTCACTGGGATTGCATTGAATCTATAGATCAAGTTGGAAAGAACTGACCTGTTGACAATATTGAGTCTTCCTACCATGGACATGGAATATGTCTCTATTTAGTTCTTCCTTCATTTCTTCCATCAGAGTTTTGTAGTTTTCCTCATACAGATCTTGCCTATATTTTGTTAGATTTATACCTAAGTATTTCATTTTGGGGTGGTGTTAATGTAAATGGGGTTGTGTTTATAATTTCAAATTGTGCTTCTTCGTTTCTGGTATATAAGTGATTGACTTTTGTACATTAATCTTTTATTCTGTAGCCTTGCTTATTAGTTCCAGGAGATTTTTTTGATGATTCTTTTGGATTTATAGACAATTATGTCATCTGAAAACAGTGACAGGTTCATTGCTTTTTTTCCTAATCTGTATATCTTTTATTTCCATATCTTATTACATTAGCTAGGACTTTCAGTATGATGATACAAAGGAGTTATGAGAAGAGACATCTTTCCTTGTTCCTGATCTTACTAGGAACACTTCTAGTTTCTCAACATTTAGTTTGATGTTAACTGCAGGTATTTGTAGAAATTCTTCAAGTTGAGAAAATTCCTCTCTAACTTTATTGAGATTTTTGTTGTCATGAATGGGTGTTGGCTTTCGTCAGATGCTTTTCTGTACCTATTGATCATGCGGGGAGCAGAGTTCACAGGTATCCTTGGGCAAACAAGCCCAGGAGGGTGCCTTGGGCCCATCCCTGAAAACCGTTCTGCCCTCCTAAAGGTTTGGGCCTGTGATGGGAGGAGCAGCCTCAAAGATCTCCAAAATGCTTTCAAGATGGTTTTCTCATTGTCTGGATTCCTTCTAGCCATACTAATCCCTTTATCAAAGAGTCACTTAGTCATACCCATGCTTGTTTTGTTCTTTATATAGTCAGGCTGCAAATTTTAAAAATGTTTGTTGACTTTCCTTTTAATTATAAATTCCATCTTTAAATCATTTCTCCCCTCTCTCATTTTACTGTATGCATTTTACTGTATGCAGAAATCAAACAGCTCCTTCAATTTTTAATTAGAAATTTCTTTTTCCAGATATTCTTGTTCATTGCTCTTAAACTCTGCCTTCCCTAAAGCCCTAGAATATGGACACAATTCCACCAAGTTCTTTTCCACTGTAATAAGAATGGCCTTTACTCCAATTCCCAATAAGACTGCTGCCCCTAACTCCTGGGGCTGTGGCCCCGTACATGTCTGTGCCCTGTTAGGAACCAGGCCAAATATCACCACCTGAGTTCCACCTCCCTACTCCCTCACCTCATCCTGGGGAAAAATTGCCTTCCACGAAACTTAGGAATGGGCCCACACAGCAAGAGGGTGCAGCAGGCGAGTGAGTGAAGCTTATCTGTATTTACAGCCATTCCCCATCTCTTGCATCACTGCCTGAGCACCAATCCCCCAAAAGATTTTCTTCCATGTAACCAGTCCCTGGTGCCAAAAAGGTTGGAGACCGCTGCAATAAGATACCCTCCATTTCCACCTGAGAATTGATTAGAATAACTTTTCTGCCCATATTTCTATCAACATTCTGATCATGACACCTTAAGTAATCTCTAGGAAGTTCCATACTTTCTCTCCCTTTCCCTACAGTTCTTGTCTTCTGAGCTCTCACCAGAATCGCTGTTGATACTCTATTCACAGCAATGCGGGCTTTCCCCATTCACTTCAAAACTGTCCCAGTCTCTACCCATTACCCAGTTCCAAAGCTGCTTCCACATTTTCAGGTGTTTGCTGTATCAACATCCCACTTCTTGGTACCAAATTTTTGTCTTAGTACATTTTTGCTGCTATAACAGAATACCACAGACAGGGTACTGTATGAACAGAACTTTATTGGCTCACAGTTCTGGAGTCTGAGAAGTGCAAGGTGGAGGGGCTGGCATCTTTCTTGCAAGGGCCGCCTTTATGCGTCCTATGGTGGACAGGCAAAGCGGGGTGAGAGAGAACAAATGGAGGCTGGACTTGTCCTTTTATGAGGAACCTGTCCTGTGATATTAAACCCACTCCCATGATAACAGTATTAATCCATTTATGAGGGTAGCCCCCTCACAACCCAAACACCTCTCATTGGGCCCCACCTCCCAAGACCTCTGCATTGGGGACCAGGTTCCTAACATGTGAACTTTGGGGGACATTCAAACCATAGCACCATTAAAGGCATTCCTCGTTTCTTTTACAATGTTTTTAATCTTTAGCATTTCTTTTCAGTTCTTTCCTATGATTTCTCTCTCTGATTACATTGTCAATCTGTTTTTGTATGTGCTGTCTGCCTCATCCTTTAGAGCTTTTAGTGTATTAATCACAGTTACTTTAAATTCCTGGTCTGATAGTTCCTACATTTGCCAGGTCTGACTCTAGTTGCTCGGTTTCTTCAACTTGTATTTTGTCTTCTGGTATGCTTTGCAATTTTTTCTTGATAGACCTGATGTATGGGGAGAAAGGAACTGCTGTAAATAGGCCTTAGTAACATGATGGTAAAGTGTGGGAAGAGAAGAAGTGTTCTATGGTCTTGTGATTAGGTCTCAGTCTTTACTAAGTTTATGTTTCTGGGCTGTGAACTGCGTAAGTGCTTCTCAGACCATGCCTGCCTTAGGTGGAGCAGTATGGCTAGAGTGGGTTGGTTATTTACCTTCCACATGGTGGAAGGCTAGAGCTGGCTGAAGTTTTTTGTTGGTTTGTTTTGTTTTTTAATGACTTTTTGTTTGAAAACTTACTGAATCTTAAATGTTATATATTCCAGGAATAAGGAAATCCCAGCTTTTTAAAGTTATCTATAACTCTTAGTCATTTGTATATTAAACCTTTGTAAATAAAAATGAAACGTTTTCCTCCCTACCCAATCCCTCAAGGATTCAGAAACTGTTACTGAACATTCTTTATGACAATGTAGCTATTTGCATGCATACAATAAGAATCTGTCTTCTTTTAATAGGACATAATTGGAAACATTTGTTATATTACCCAGGCTTTGACTAAAATGTCATGTTTGAGAATAATTGCTTCATAGAATGAGATATGATCAGACAGTTTTAAGGAACTGAGGATGACTATGGAACTAATGGCTTACACAGCCCTCTTTGAAAAACTGGCCTTACCACCTGGCTTATAGCATTCCCACTCCTATAGTTGAGTGAGGAATGTCACTTCCTGGCTGGTTCAGAAAACTTAGGATATTTTGGATACCTAAAGAAGAGAGGCATTCACCCAAATCTATTAATAGTTATTGCAGGCAAAGTATAGTGGTGAATTCTTGGCTTGGTTTCTTCCTTGAGAGGCTTTTAAAAGTTTAATTTGAGATTCTTTATTAAAAGTTTCAGCAAAGCAGACTTAAAAAGGACCTATGTGGTCAATCACTATTTTTATTGCACTTACATAAATAATCAGGCCACGTTTTAGAAGACCAGACTTATAAAGAAAAATAATTTTATTTTGATTATCTTTGATTGAAATGGAGGTGATAGTAGAGAAATTTCTTCTTTCAATGAAAAACTATAACCCTTCTTGGGTGTTCATTATCTTTGAGCTATTTCTCACCTCTTTAACATCCATATTTTTACGAGTCCTGTTCATGATCATTTATATCTCCTCTAAGAAGATGGAGGCTTTCTTTCCACGTCTCTTCTTTCCAAGCCTTCACCAGAATTGCCTTTAAAACTCCCTTCCTGGCAATACTGACTTTTTCCAACATGCACCGCAAAACTCATCTCAGCCTTTCTATCCATTACCCAGTTCCAAAGCTGCATCCACATTTTTAGGTTTTACTTATAGCAGCACCCCTTTTTCAGCATAAATTTTGGTTTTAGTTCTGGCTGCTCTAACAAATTACCATAGACTGGGTGGCTTAAACAACAAGCATTTGTTTTTAATGGTTCTGGAAACTGAAAGTCTGAAGTCAGGGTGGGGATTGGGCTCTTCTAGCCCTAGTTACCTTCCAATGCCCACCCCAAATATCATCACATTAAAATTAGGGCTTTAACATATGAATTTGAGGGTGGGTGAGCAAAGATCCAGTTCATAAGTTACCTTCCAAACTGGAGCTCTAGATTTCTGCTGTTTATGTTCCATATGTGGCTTGTTATGTTTTATTTATTTTGTCTCAATGCAGAAATAGCAAAAGTAGGGTTTGTTCTGTTCATAGCAGGTTTCTGTATTTCCTACCAAGAACTTTGCCAGCTTCATTCTTCTTTAGTCTTACTCCAAATGTGGGTAAAAATCAGACACTAAGAACTGACCACCACCGAGCAGCACATTCTGAATTCCTGAAGAAAAATACGTTTTGTATCCCAACAAACCTCAACCCAGGCTTGAGAATCAACATGCAAAGTAAGGACAGCTGACTCAATGATTTTGCACTAAACTGTGTCAACCTGTGTTTTCTTACTATGTCAACATCTATTAATCTGAGGTTGAACAACTGCTCTTTTCTTCCAAGATGTAATATATTTGCCAACTTAGCCTGCATACCTTTTTTCCTCTCTCTAATGTAATTCCTGAATCTTTAGTAATCAAGAACAAGTAAAATTTCCAAAACAATTTGAGGACTGACATGGGGTTGGTAGCTTTTTTAGTTTGTAAAATAAGGACATCAAAGAAAATCATTTACTAATACACATTATTAAAAAAATCCTATACCAAAAAAGTTGGTGGGACTAAAGTTAGAATAATTTCTCCAATAATTTTTCAAAACCTTATCCAACATCCTTCCTTCCCCCCAACACACACACACACATACGTGCTTGATTTTTTTCACTTTGCTTTGTTGTGGGCCTGAGAAACTTTGTCATGAATCAGCAGTAGGACCAATGATTCTGTTTGGGATACTCTCCTCTATCATGCTGTCTACCCAGGTCTTGCTGAAGATAGTTCACTTTGTTTCAACCAGTTTGAAAAATGTCTGATGTGGGAGAAAATTCAAAACAAACTCTTACTCTTATTTATTACCATAACCTCTAGTTTCTAACACAGTGCTTGGAATGCAGACGGTACTTAAAAAAATTCTTTTTGAATGAATGAATGAAGGGCATAAACCTGTGCATTTTCTTTTCCCTAACTCTGCCTATTTGATCAGGTGGTGACTTAGTGCTTTAGTTTACCTGTGGTTATCCTCTGTGACTGTTTCAACATGAGCAAACAAAGCAGTGTAAGAAGTGAGTTCTGCTTGGGTCAATGGCTATGCTGTGTGTCATGTGAAGACTTTCTTCTGTCAGATGTGAGCCTTGCTGTTAGGTAATATTCACACTTCGCCATCGCCTCTGCTTGGCTCACATCCAGATTTGGGTTCCAAATTTGGCAGCTAATCTGGGTCTTGTTTATTTATATTCTCTCCCAGATGACTCAAGTTTCAAAGTGAATAATCCATTAGAGTAATAGACGTGAGCAAATTGCATGATGTGGAAAAAATTAGGAAGCTATCTTCTAGCCCATTGTGTGTTCATAGAGAAGAGAATTATAAATCATGGCTTAATGTTGGTCTTATTTGAATGTTTAATTAATCAGCCTTTACAAATGATTTAGTATTTAGCTTTTCAGATTTTTTCCCTTGGGTTAATAATGGTAAATTGCTTTAAAATGTTTTAGCATATTTTCCATCCTGTTCACATTTTTTTTTGTTTTAACTCTGAGGGAGCTTAACATATATAGTAGGTGGTGATATCTCATGGAAGAAGCAAAAAACATAAAGTGTAAAGTTTTGAACTTGGAAGAAACTAGAAGTCATTGAATTCAGTGGTTTCAAAGGCATCGAATGTGGGCAAAAGTCTCCCCTGACAATTATAAGAGATCAATCTGATTAGGTTATCAGCAACTTGGACCAACATGCCGTTGTAAAGATGAGGAAACCCAGGCCCAGAAAGGTAAATGGCCCCCTCTCTGCCATCTTCATAGAACCAGCTGGGAGGGTGAGGACTAGTATGCAAGACCAAACACTCCGGGTGAACATCTCATTCCCGTTATATGCTCTGACCACTCCTGGCCGCCCTCCCTTCCCTCCTCACATATTCTTTACATGATCTGATTGGTGAGTTGAGAAAAGAAGCTGCATGTGTCTGGCTGTGGCAGCCCTCTTGCTTTTGTTATCTATGGGATCTGCCTGTCTGCAAAGAGCAAGCAATTGGATGTGTTTTTCCATGCTATAGATTTACCAGGGTACCCCAACACAAACACAGGCCTGCCATTTCAGTACTGCCTATGTTTTGGTGCATAGAGTTGGCTAATTTGGGGGTTCAGTGTCAGGAAGCCCAATTTTAGCCCATACCTGAGCCATGTTCTCCAACAGCTCTATGAAAAATAAAACTGGCATTTTGCTTTTAATCTTTTCAGTTTCTCAGTTACTCTGGATTTTAAACATAGGTAAGGAAGAGGAATGCTATTTATTAGGTCCCCATCAACTCTAAGGTAAACCTGCTGTCCTATAGAAGGACAGTAATACTCAGCATCTTGGCTAAAGAAAGACACCCCAAACACCCTGCTGCAAATGCTGACATCAGAGGGTCATCCAGAGATAGCTGTGGCCGTTTTTTCTATCCCTCTGCCTCTGGGTGGCTTCATGGATTGCCAAAATGTTGAGAAGAGATTCCTGCTGTGAAAGCTCTGGGCTTACCCAATGCTCAACTACCAGAGAAAGCTGGAGCCTGCAGTTGACATGGGCAGTTTGGGGTGGGTATAGGAAAACACAGTCCTCTTTGTCTTGAGTGTGCTGCTGTCTCCAAGGTGAGGGCTCCTGGGGAATTTCATTTGCTCTGATCATAACCCTTGCCCAGTGGCCCTGCTAGAGAAGGTTTCTCACCTGCCCCCATATGCACACACTTTGTCTACGGGGGTACTGTACTCTAGCTTCGTTAACATGCTGCTCAATTAGTGATGCCATGCCATCTCCCACACCTTTCTGCTCAGAAATTCAGACAAAACCAGAACTTGATTACTACATGTTATATACATATGCAAAAAATTTCTCACATACCCCATACATTTGCACAGAAACCCCAATCTCAGCAGATGAATAAGAATTGGAAAAAGAGTATCATGTCTGCCAATTACAAAATAAAGTAGTTTTAGAGCTATTTCTCAATTAGGAGTTTTCCTCAATCATCTTATTAAAATTCTCAAAGTCTGAAGTAGTAACAATCAAATATTTAAAATAGCTTTGTTATTTCGTGTGATTAACGGAGCAATGTATGTGTACTGGAAAAAATCAGAAAATGCCTCAGCATAAAGCAAATAAAGATAATTAGTAATCCTGCCATATAGATAATCACTGATCATATCTTGATGTATTTTCCTAGACTCCTTTGCTATGCTATGCATATACATGCTCATTTTGACAAGCTCATTCCAGACTGTTTTGTAGCCTGTTTTTTCCTGTGACCTAATTTTAATGCTTATCCTGATAGACAACCTCAAGTGCACTTCTGTGTATCAAGATAGAGCCAGAAGTAGGCAGCCACAGAATTAACGTTTCTTGAAAAGAGGCTCAGCCTCTGGTTTTAAAGAAGCCCACTCACAGTGCCTGACAGGGGAGCTAAGTCTCAGAATGAGAATCGCAGAAGCAAATACCAATTTGGACAAGATAGATAAAGGGATGTTATTAGAGGAGCTGTCCTCGCAAAGATAATTAAATCTTTCCAGAAGTTAATCTGGCCAAGCAGCATAATACCTGCAGATGGAAAACTTTTCTTTCTTTGTCACTGAACAGCTGTCAAATGCAAGTGATAAGAAGGTGGGGAAAATGAGTGATAATTGGAGTCTGAGGATCTGTGTGGTAAGTTTCAGTGACAATGTTGACATTACTTTGGAACTTCCTTGTCAGCAAATGGGATCTCTCGGCACACACATCAATCAGTTGCTCCCTACAGCCTTAGTCTCTAGCTTGGCTGTAGCACGAGGTGCAAGCACACGCTTCTGGCAGCTTCAGAACCCTGCCCTGAATTGCAGCTATGTGAGAGTTAGAAATACTGCTATGGTCTGCATGTTTGTGTTCCTCCAAAACTCGTATGTTGAAACCTAATCTCCAGTGCAGTAGTGTCAAGGGGTGGGGTCTTTAGGAGGTGATTAGGTCATGACCCTTCATGAATGGGGTCAGTGCCCTTGATCCAAGAGGCCTGGGGGGCTTGTTTGCCTCTTCTACGTGTGAGATGCAGTGGGATGATGCCCTCGGTGAGGAAGCGTGCCCGCACTGGACACCAGCTGGTGCCTTGATCTTAGACTCCCCAGTCTCCAGAACTGTGAGAAATAAATTTCTGTTTATAAGTTACTTGATCTAAGGTGTTTTGTTACAGCAGCCCGCATGGACTAAGACAAATACCAGATACAATCCAAGCTGAGAACATTTCCATGGACAGTCCACGATGGTTTTTTTATTCTTAAACTACTGATTGATATAGTGAAAGGAAGATATACAATTATTTTGTGAAAATAATATCAATTATATTTTTCCTTATGTTTTAGGAGTGAATAGACAAACCAACTACAGGCTTGACTAAATTTTTTTTTTTTTTTTTAGACAGAGTATCACTCTGTTGGGTTGGGCTAGAGTGCTGTGGCGTCAGCCTAGCTCACAGCAACCTCAAACTCCTGGGCTCAAGAGATCCTTCTGCCTCAGCCTCCTGAGTAGCTGGGACTACAGGCATGTGCCACCATGCCCGGCTAATTTTTTTATATATATTTTCAGTTGTCAGCTAATTTCTTTCTATTTTTTTTTTTTTTTTAGTAGAGATGGGGGTCTCGCTCTTGCTCAGGCTTGTCTCGAACTCCCGAGCTCAAACGATCTGCCCACCTTGGCCTCCCAGAGTGCTAGGATTATAGGTGTGAGCCACCACACCTGGCCCAGACTTGACTAAATTAAAAAAAAATTTTTTTTTAAAAAGTTTTAGATTTAGAAAGAAATAGAATCATTTTTAATATTTTATCTGTAAGTATAACATATACATATGGTAAAAATTCAAACAGTGTGGAAGGTTATAAAATGAAAAGTGATTCTCCCTCCCTTCCTCACTAATTACAAGCCACATGCTCCACAGATAAACACCATTGTTTCTCATGAATGCTTAAAAAAAAAAAACCCTAATTATACATTTTGCATCTTTTTAAAAATCTTAATATCACCTTAGGTGGTTCCATTTAACTCTATTTAGTACCATTTTGTCAAATATTGCTTCATATTTTAAAATAAGGGATTATTTAAAAATATATAAATATTCCCCACCCCCCACCTTAGCCACTGTTTTTTAACGTGCCCTGTTGCCTTTCCTTTCTGATGATACCTTGGGAAAATCCCACAGTTTTGGCCCTTCTTGTTGTAAGAACAGTCTCCTATTGGTAACTAAGACTTGGTTTCAAATATTAAAATGCCTCCCAAGTCTAAAAGCTTGAGTCTCACCTGCAATTCATAGCTGCTTTTCTTTCTTCCAGTCTTGGGCCATACCCCTCCTGGGACCTGTAGGGGAAGAGGGCATGACCTAGTCTTCAGTTTTCCTGTATTTCCTCTGCCTCCCATTTCAGTATTACAGAGGAGAGGAGATCAGACAAAAGGGGCAAAATCTTCACTGCTCTAGCCTATCTGTCTTGGCTAATACTGGCTGAATGAAGCCCTCTGTGGCAGATTCTTTGTGAGATGCATGTGTGAGCTCTCACACCAGAGTTCCCTGACATGGGTGATACACATTCTGGATGAGACTACCTCTGTCCTTAGTTGCTTGCCCTGTTTCGGCTCTTGTTCCATGCAGTTACTCTGTTTCAGTTTTTAGCCTTCTTTTTATCTGTTTAAGATAGCTGATGTTCTTTGCAGAATTTTTTTTTTTTTTTTAGACAGGATCTTGCTCTGTTACCTGAGCTAGAACACAGTGGTATTATCACAGCTCACTGTAGCCTCAAACTCCTGGGCTCAAGAGATCCTCCTGCCTCAGCTTCCCAAGTAGCTGGAACTATAGGCACAAGCTACCATGCCTGATTAATTTTTCTATTTTTTTTTTTGTATAGACAGGGTGTTGGTATGTTGCTCAGGCTGGTCTTGAACTCCTGGCCTGGAGTGATCTTCCTGCCTCAGCCTTCCAAAGTGTTAGGATTACAGGTGTGAGGCACCATGCTCAGCCTCTGCAGAATTTTATTACTTCTACAGAAATGTGTTTGACACCTCTTCTTTAGAATATATTTGGGTCTTTAGAAAAATGCTTAGACAAAAGAAAGTATCACCTTTAATAGTGTTTGGAGTCAGATGAACCCAAATTCCCATCCATATACCAGCCTGGACAAGTTACTTCATCTCTCTCATTTGTAAAATAGGAATAACGGGGTGGTTGTGGGGATTACAATACAACGCCGGATACTTGGTGGGAACTCAGTGAAATGTGGCTAACACTATGATTTTAATGATTATCTAAAAGACGTAAGTGTTGGAGAACAATAGAAGGAAAAACTTTGAGGTGGGAATAGTCATGAAAAAAATATTACCAAAGCGATACACAAAAGTGTCTAGAGAAAAATAGGAAAAACAATGGTCTCAGATCCCAAAGTAACTAAGCTCTAGGAGAGTCTACAGGTTCCTCTGCCAGCAGCTGATACTAAGAGCAAATTACAGAATTTTTATCCTTGGGGTTGAGGGGAAGCTTATAATATAGCATGTGATTTTCTTTTTAATTGTTTTTTTTTTTTTTTGACACCTTAAAAGTTGCACTGGTTGTCTTAGGCTGTGTTAAGAATAGTTTCTCTCTGTGTTGTATAAGGAAAACAATATGATTGAATTTAATGAGAAACAGAAGAAAATAGAAGGTCAGCAATAATTCAGATGGCAGGTGGTCTTCTTTGCTCAGATTCACACAGTGTCTTAGGACAGTGTTTTAAGTGCCCAGCCTGAGATGATGCATCACCAGCCCTAATCCCAAAGATGCATCTTTTTTCTAAGAGGTCTCTCTGTTTGGAAAGGACAGGAATTGTTGCTACCCATGGAAAAAAAGCAATTGAATAAACCGTAGATAGTGTTATCTAATTCCTTGGTTTATCTTCTGGAAGATGAAAATATTGTTTGGATATTGCAAGTCCTTATCTGCTATGTGCATGAAAGATTAGCAAATACTCTGCAAGTGGCAATTGTTAGAACAAAAGAAAAGGTAAAAGAGATTATCTTCTATAAAGCTTTCCTTGATCCCACCCCACCCCACCCACCTCCTCCAGATGTACCTCTCCTGCTTCTGAGACTCAAAGTAATTCATACCTCTCTCAGTGCACTTAATTATAGTCTGTCTAGAGTATCTGTCCTTCGCTAGGCCCTTGAAGGCAAGGTATTTATCTTACTTGTTTTCTTTTTTGTAACCTGTATGTTGCAGGTCTCATTAGCACACAACAACAAAAAAGGTCACAGAGTTTTGTTTTCCCACAGAGAAAAACTTTGTGTTTTATTCTACTGTGTCTATGACAACAAAATTAAAGAGCTCAGCAGCCTAAATTATTCTTGGATAATTTAAAAAGGAAAGGAATATCTTAGTAGTAAAACTGAGAACATTATACTCGAAGTATATTCTTGAGATCTGGGAGCCATTCTTGTTTTTGAAAGAAGTGACGGTGCAAAGGGAGGCAAGATGATACTGCAAAAGCCAGAAGGTACTTTCTTCCTTGGCTGGAGTTTGGTGGGGTAGCATTGCCTATGTCTCTGTAAAAGTGGCTTCAAACTCAGGTGCTTCAACATCCCTACCTTTGTTCCTCAATGAATTCATTCAATACATAGTTCTTGAGGATTCACAATGTGTGATCTCTTAATGTACTCCAGTGAACATGGTACACTCTTGTAGTGATCCTTGATTGCACAAAGGGAGGCATGGATCCTACCTTTGTCTTATCCACTCTCCACAACTGATAAGGCCCCATGGACTAAACATGGCAGATTCTGTGCCAGTGAGCCATGGTCTGGCTGCCACACACAACATTTATCAGTTATTCAGGGACTGTAACTTAGTACAACCTCTATGGAGAACAGTGTGGAGATTCCTCAAAGAGCTAAAAGTAGACCTACCATTCAATCCAGCAATCCAACTACTGGGTATCTACCAGTAGTAGATACCCAAAGGAAAGAAGTCATTTTATCAAAAAGACACCTGCATGTGAATGTTTATTGCAATACAATTCATGATTGCAAAGATGTGGAATCAACCTAAGTGCCTGTCAATTCATGAGTTGATTAACAAAATGTGGTGTATGTGTACCATGGAGTACTACTCAGCCATAAAAAGGAATGAATGAATGTCTTTTTCAGTAATTTGGATATAACTGGAGACCATTATCTTAAGTGAAGTATCTCAAGAATGGAAAAACATACACCACATGTACTCTCTAATAATTCGTAACTAATCAATGGGCACTCATGGCCACAGAGAGAAGTAAAAGTCACTGGAAATCAAGAAAGGGAGGGTGGAGGAAGGGAGGAGTAAAAACCTACCTAACACGTATAAGGAACTTTATTCAGGTGATGGGCCCACTAGCTCTGACTTAGCGTTACAAAAGATATCCACATAACAAAAATATGTGTACACCCTTAATATTTTAAAATAAAAAAGATTACTGAGTACAAAATTGTGAGACAGGTAATACAAACTGAGGCATACATGCTCCCTGCCTACAAGGTTGAGGGTGACTGAGTCTCCGGCATCAGACTTGTGTGTATGTGTGTGTGATTTAGACTTTCAGCCACTTCAGTCTGTGTCTTTTAAAATTTTTATCAATATATTAACATTCAGGAAAATTTACCTTTTGTAGGTATACAATTCTATGAATATTAATATGTACATAGTTTTGTGTAACTCCCACTGTGATCATGATGCAGAACAGTTGCATCATCCCCAAATCACTTTTGGCTGTCCCATTGTAGTCAAAACCCCCTCCTACTCCTATTCTCTGGCAACCACTGATCTCTTTCTATATATAGGTGTTCTTTTTCTAGAATCTTACATAAACAGAGTATGCAACTTTTTGAAGCTGGCTTTGTTTATCTAGCATGATGCATTTAAGATTTACCTATGTTGTTGCACGTTGCAATAGTTTATTCCTTTCTCTTGCTGAGTAGTAGTCCATCATATGGGTATAACGCTGTGTTTATCCATTCAATCACTGAAAGGCATTTGTTGGTTTTCATTTTTTGGTGATTGTAACCAGAGTTGCTATAAACATTGATGTGCATGTTTTAGTGTGAATGTATTTTTATTTCTCTAAGGTAAGTACTAGAAGTGGACATATGTAGGTGTATGTTTAATTTTATAAGAATTTATCAAACTATGGAGGGTCTGTGCCATTTCACATTTCCTCAAGCAGTGTGCGATGGTTCCAATTGTTCTGTATCCTTGTCAACACCTGGCATTGCCATTATTTTTTATTTTAGCCATTCTAATTAGTGTATAGTAGTATATCATGGTTTTGATTTCACAGAATGGCTCATGATGTTGACATCATTTCATGGGCTTGTTTTCCTTCTGTGTATGATCTTTGGTAAAGTCTTGCCTAATTTTAAATTGGGCGGTTTGTTTTATTATGGAGCATTGAAAATTCTTTGTATATGAGGATACAGATCCCTTGAATATGTGATTTGGAAAAATTTCCCCTAAGTCAATATCCTTTTAAGTCTCTTAACTGTCACAGAGCAAAAAACTTTTACTGTGATGTAGTCTGACTTATCAATTTTTTCTTTTCAGAATTGTGCTTTTGGTGTTTCATCTAAATTTTTTTTCCTAAAGTCAGGTCATGAAGACCTTTTTCCATGTTTTTTTTGTAAAAGTTTTATAATTTGTTTTATATTTACATGTATGATCCATTTTGATTAGTTTTTGCATAAGGGGTGATATTTAGAACAAGATTTATCTTATGTTTTTGTATATGGATTATCAATTAATTGTGTTGGGTCTCTTTTTCAGAGACTATCTTTTCTTCTCTGAATTTCCTTTGTACCTATTACAAGTCAATTGGCCATATTTATGGGGGCTTACAGACTATATTCCATTGATTCATGTGTCTGTCCTTTCACCAATATCACAAAGCTACAATTTTGTTACTTTTTTGTATAATCTTAATATTGGGTAGTATAATATGTGATTCCTCCAACTTTTTTTTTCATTGTTCAAAATTGTGGTTCTCTTGCCTTTATATATGAATTTTAGAATCACCTTTGCCAATTCTATACTATAAATCTTTCTGGTTATTTTATTGGAATTGCATTAAATGTAAGATCAACATGGACAGAGAGAATTGACATCTTTCACATGCTGAGTCTTCCAAACCACAAACACAGTTCGTTTATTAATTATTTACATCCCCTTTTAGTCCTTTCAGGAGTGTTTTGTTTTTAACATACAGATCCTGTCCATGTTTTGTTAGATTTACACCAAAGTATTATATATTTTTGGAGCTAGTGAAAATGGGATTGTTTTTAATTTCTCTTTCCAAGTCACTGCTATTAATTTTCTGTTGCTGTAGTAACAAATTACCACACACTTAATGGTTTTAAACAATAAAAATGTCCTATTTATTCTTAGGTCAGAAGTCCAATTTAGGTCACACAGGGCTAAAATAACAGTGTCAGAAGGGCCATGTTTCTTTCTCAGGGCTCTAGGGGAGAATCCTTGCTTTTCCAGATGCTAGAGGTTGACCACATTCTTTGGCTCATGGAACCCTTCTTCCATCTTCGAAAGCAGCAATGGCATGTCACGTTTCTGACCTTGCATCCCTCTCTGATTATAGCTGGGAAACGTTCTCTAATTTTGAGCCATTTTGTGAACGTACTGGGCCCACCTAGGTAATCCAGGGTGTAATATCCCTATCTCAAGGTCTGTAACCTTAATCATATCCACAACGTCCCTTTTTGCCATGTAAAGTAATAGAGTCACAGGTTCCTGACATCTTGCAACATTGTTGTGGGTATCTCAGAAGGCCATTATTCTGCCTAGCACAGCTAATATATAGAAATACAGTTGATATTTCTCTGTAGACCTTGTATCTTGTGATCTTGTTAAACACATTTATTATAGTTGCCCCCTGCTCCCAAATCTGTGGGATTTTATACACAGACAGTCATGTTGTCTGTGAATGGAGGGAGTTTTATTCCTTTGTTTCCATTTTGTATGACTCTCTTCCTTCTTTCAGTCTATTGTTCTATCTGTCCTTCCTTCCATCCTTTTTTTGCCTTACTCTACTGGCTGGCATCCTGCGTACAATGCTGAGTAAAAGGTGTGATAGTGGACAGTATTTTCTTGCTCCTGATTTAGAGGGAAAACATTCAGTATTTCACCATCAAGGATGATGTCAATTCTAGGCTTTTGTAGACACCTTTGTGCCTAGATTGAGAATTTTTGCTTTGCTATATTTTATTATAAACAGATGTTGAATTTTGTGAAATGCTTCTTATGCATCAATTGATAGAATCATTTTTTATTCATACTTCAATGTAATGAATTACACTGATTGAGTTTTCCATGTAAACCCAGCTTTGCATTCCCAGAGTAAACACCACCTGGTTATGGTGTATTCATTCTGTTTATCTATTGCTGGAGTCAATTTGCTACTTTTGGAAGATTTCTACGTCTATATTTATGAGGGGTATTGGTCTATAATTGTCTTTTTTTTTTTCCTACACTCTTTGTTTGGTTTGGTTATCAGGGTTAACCTGGTCTTATAATATTAGTCGGGAAGTATTGCCTCTTTTTAATTTCTGGAAGAATATGTATAGAATTGGTGTTAATTTTCCTTAGATGTTTGGTAAATTCTTCAATAAAATTATAGGGACTAGGGGTTACTTTTTGGGGAGCTTTTAAATTATGGATTCAATTTCTTTACTTGAATCTGTAGGACTTCTCAGACTATATTTAATCTTGGATAAATTTTGATAGTTTCTTGGTCTTGAGGAATTGTAAGTTGCATATTCCCTTATCCCTTTAATATCTGTGGAGTCTATAATATTGTCTCTTTTATTTCTGATATTGGTAATTTGTGACTTTTTTGTCTTGCTAAAGCTTTAACAAGAAATAAAAGATTCATATAGGAAAACAAAAAGTAAAATTGTTTGCTGATGACATGATATTGTAAATAGAAAACCCTAAACACTCACCAAAACATTGTTAGAGCTGATAAATTCATTCAAATAGCAGGTAACAAAATTAGCATATAAAAATCGGTAATATATCTATACACTAATAATGAGCTATCCAAAAACAGTTTAGAAAATAACCTTATAGAGTTAAAAAAATATTTAGGAATGAATTTAACTAAGGAAGTAAAAGATCTGTACACTAAAAACTATAAAATATTAATGAAATAAACTGAAGATACAAATAAACGTAAAGATATTTCATTTTCATGAATTTTAAGATTGATATTCTTAAACTAGCCATACTACCCAAAGTGATCTACAGATTCAATGCAATTTCTATCAAAATTCCAAAGTCATTTTTTCATAGAACAGTCCTAAAACTTGTATGGAACCAGAAAAGACCCCAGTTAACTAAAATAATCTTGAGCAAAAAGACCAAATCTGGAGGTATTATAATTCCTGACTTCAAAATATGTTATAAAGCTGTGGTAATGAAAACACCATGGTACTGGCATAAAAGGACATGTTGACCAATGTAATAGGACAGAAAGCTCAGAAATAAACCCACATATTTAGGTCAATTCATTTTTGACCAAAGTGCCAAGAACACACAATGGGAAAATGACAGTCTCAGTCTCTTCAATGAATGGTATTAGAAAAATTAGATATGCATGAGAATGAAATTGGACCCCTATGTCACATCATATACACAAATCAACTCAAAATAGATAACAAATCTTAAATACAAGACTTGAAACTGTAAAGATACTTCAAGAAAACATAGGGGAAAAAAACACCATGACATTGATCTGGGCAATGACTTCTCGGATAGGACTCCAAAAGCATAAGCAACAAAAGAAAAAATATACAAATATGATTGCAGCTAACTAAAAAGCTTCTTCACAGCAAAGGAAACAATTAACAGAGTGAAGAGACAACTGACAGGCTGGGAGAAAATATTTGCAGGCCATACATTTGATAAGGGGCTAATATCCAAAATATATAAAGAACTCAATTCAATGTCAAGAAAGCAAATAACTAACAAGTTATTTGTTAGTTAAAATGGGCAAAAATTTGTTAAAAATGGGCAAAAATCTGAATTTTATTAATCTTTTCAAAGAGCTAGTTTTAGATTTACTGATTTTTAAAAACTTTATGCTTTAAATTTTATCAATTTTGCTCTAATCTTTATTTTCTGTTTTTAAAGACTTATTTTTAGCTATTATGTATACATACCAGTTGTACATGGTTATGGGGTACATGTGATATTTTGATACACGCATACAACGTGTAATGGTCAAATCAGGTTAATTGGGATATCCCCTCCCCTCAAGCATAGCTAAGATATGGAATCAACCTACGTGTTCATCTATGTATAGAGCAACTTTTTTTGTTCTACATGTAGTTGTTTGTTTCTGTACACTGCTGCTTCTGCAGCTGTCACTGCTGCCGATGCCACAGGATGGCCTAGGAAGGGGAGCGTGAAAGAATGAGGAAAAGAAAAAAAAACCCCAGGGATCTTCTCTACTGAGCATTGGGACCCGCACTTTCCAATTCCTCCAGGCAGAACCAAAGGACTTCCTCAGGAGCTGTTTCTGTCTCTATTCATGCCCACTTCTGGGGTTTGGGCCACTTTAAATCAAGGCTGGGGAATTCTGAAGGGAAAATTGGTGAATTCACTGCCAGTTCATTTGGTACATTAAATTCTGGGATTCTGTTCCAAACTAACAGCTACTATGTGCTTTTCAGAGTCTTTAAGTAGCTGCTTTATACATATTATACAAGTTTTATAGCACCATTCAGAAGAGACAGAGGGAAGTAAGCATACTCTGTCAAACTCAGAATCACATTTTCAGTCCTATATTTCAGTCACATAAAAAGATGGAAATAGTATAAGACATACATGTGTACTCATACTATCCATCTGAAAAAATATAATGAATATTGAGGCCATCAGACTTGTTATACTTAAATATTTATGATGCAAGTCTCTACTCTCAAAAGTGGGCCTCCTCTAAAGTATTTCTTTATTTTTTTTTTAAAAAAAACAGGTTTATTGGGCTAAATACCACATAATAGATGTAGTATGTCATATACCACTTAATTTGCCAAGTTAATGTATACTACTAACTGGGTTTTAGTACGTTCACAGATGTGGGTAATGATCACCACAGTCAATTTTAGATAATTTCACTACCCCTAAGGAGATCCTGTGCCCTTTAGCTATCACTCTGTCTCCCTCATCCTTTCTACAGCCCTGAGAAATCACTGACCTGATTTCTATCTCAATGAATTGGCCTATTCTTGACATTCATATGAATGAACTCACAATACGTGGACCTCCTTTACTCTCACAGTTTTCATGGTTCAACCAAGTTGTAGCATGTATCAGTACTTTGTTCTTTTTCATAGCTGAGTAATATTCTGTTGTATAACTACACCATATTTTTTTTTTTTTTTTACCCATTTATCAGCTGATGGACATTTGGGTTGTGTCTACCTTTTGGGTATCATGAATAACACTGCATAAAATTTGTGTTCGAGTTTTTGTTCAGACATATAATCTCATTTATCTTGAGCACATACCTAAGAGTGGAATTACTGGATCATATGGTAACTCTATGTTTAATAGTTTGGGGAAATGCCAGACAATTCCTCAAAGGAGTCGCACCATTTTACATTCCCACCAGCAGTGGGATTCCAATTTCTCCATACCCTTATCAACACTTGTTATGATCTGGAGTGTGAGTGGTGTCTCATTGTGGTTTTAATTGGCATTTTCCTGATGACTAATGGATGATGTCAGGCATCTTTTCATGTGCTTATGGCCATTTGTATACATTCCTCAGGGAAATGTCTATTCAGATCCTTTCCCTATTTTAAAAAATTGAGTTATTTGTCATTTATTTAGTTGTGATATTCTTTATACATTTTAGACACAAGTCCCTCATCAGATATGTGTTGTGAAGCTATTTTCTCCCATTCTATGGGTTGTGTTTTCACTTTCTTGATGCTGTACTTTGTAGCACAAAAGTTTTTAATTTTTATGAACTTTGTTTTTACTTTTTGCTCATGCTTTTGGTGTCACATCTAAGTATTCTTTGCTAAATCCAAGGCCATATAGATTTAGCTCTGTTTTCTTCTAAGAGTTTTATAGTTTTAGTTTACATTTCGTTCTTTGATACATTTTGATTTAATTTTTGTATGTGGTTTGAGATAAAGGTATAGCTTCATTCCTTTGCACATGGAAATAAGGATGCCCCAGACCATTTGTCAGAGACTTTTCTTTCCCCATTGGATGGTAGGTCTTGGCAACTGTATCGAAAATTGATTGACCATAGATATAGGGTTTATTTCTGATCAATTCTATTCCATTGGTCTATCTCTCTGTTATTGCTGAGGATTCACTTGTGTATTGTCTCACATGTGCTTATGGAAAAATGCTCCCTTGGCTAACTTGCTCCGGCTTTTGGTTTTGCTGCCCTACTGCATGCTTGGTTGGAATGTGCCCTCCTGTGTCCTTTAGTCACAGCTGTGTTTCACAAAGACTGCCCCTCTTACCCCCATACTGTGGCCTTACAACTTAAAATTACTACTCTGTCAGACCCAATCTCAGGTCTCCTATTGGACTGTTTTCTTTCCTTCCTTCAAGATAGTTTCCTGAGTTAACATCCCTTTCTGTTTCATGGGAATGCCTCATCTCCAAATACAGGGTATAGTTTAGTCCTATAGTCCTGTTAAATCACTAAACAGTCTGACATTGTTTCATTGCTTTTACTGCACAATTTCCTATGAACACCTTTTTTGTGTCTTTTGTAAATACATATTTTCTAAAGCCACCTTTTAAAAAGGAAACCCTGAAATAATGACTTCGAGTGGTCTGGAGTCCTAATCTTCAGATCCTAGATGACTCCTGAAAGTGGGGCTCAGGATGGGGAGGAAGCTTACCCCACTAGGTCTCCTGTTACAGAGACGATATTTGAATGGGTCATCTTGATTTGTCCTGTATATATGTTGGTCTGTACTTTATACGTGGGCATTTATTGGTAGTCATTCCACTACTAGAGGACAGCTTTCTAGGAGTTGGCTATTTGGTGTCTGCCTGGCAGAACCAAAATCTCCAACAGTGGTCAGCTTCTTATTTCAGCTCCTGGCATTGCATTCAGGCATAATATTGAAGCTTGTGCTTTTTGTTGTTAGAGTGAGTTGAGCAGTGTCTAATGGACAAGCTTTCTCCCTTGAGTCTCTTCATTTGGCTGCACACTGAGCAAGGTGCCTTAAATCTTCACTCTCTTCAATTTTCGGAGGCAGAATTAATGGGTAGTTAATATTCGTGCCCAAATACTTAAAAAAATATTGCATGGCAGGTTGCACAGCTAATGGTTTCATTCCTAGGTGTCTTCTAGAAGTGAGGCAAAAATGTAGCACATTAGTGCTAATCTTGTTCATAGCACCTTCTGCATCACTTTTAATATTGAGTGGATTGAGGTTTGGGGGCTCCCTAGAAATAAACCCAAACATTGGATCCCAGTCAATCAGTTACCGCAAGAAGCAACTGTCTGACAGAGCCTCTTTTTTTCTGAGAGTATTCTAGTAGGAAGTCTGAGTGTTGAGTAGCATTTCTCCCGTAACACCTGAGTGATTTTGAATGATTGTGATCCCTGGTGGAATAAGTTTGTACATAGAAGGTGAAGCAATCTGTTACCATGCACATGCTTCCAGCTTCTATTACCCGGTCCCAGAAACCAAAGATTTATAAACACTAATTATGGGGGCTTTCCAGCTTAGTTTGCAGATAATCTGCCTGATTGACATAGTTTTCCAGTAAAAAATCTGCCATTATTCATTTTAGTATCCCCCACCCCGAAATAAGTTTAAATAGGCCCTCAGCAACAAACCCAGGGTTTACAATGGGCTTTGCAGCCCCTGGCATGATCTGCCATTCATAGTTTTTATCCATGTCAGTCTCCACCAGTGGAAATCTCATCACCTTGGAGAGTTTAGGGCTTGCCAATGCTACCTCTCCCTCTACTCACCTCCCACATTCAGGATCCCAGCATTAACAAGGGACTCTGTTTCTTCTTTCTGCATCCTAACACATTCAGTCCTGGATTTCTTCCAATGCTCAGTTCGAATTTCTCAAATCTCAGTTCTTCTGTGAATCATCCCATGCTCTGTGCCATGGCACTGCGTGAATCTGAGAAAAGAGAATGGCCACTATCAGAACTATTTGTAACTCTCCACTTTGTTTCATCTTTACCTTAAATCTAGTTCACATCATTTTCCTTAACCAAATACAAGGAGAAACTAGAAGTAACTCTGAACTCTAGCACTTCATCCTTATTCCCATTATAAGTTTCTTTTCTCCACTAAACAATACACTCAGCAAGGGTATTCATCTTGGGCCGGGTGCAGTGCCTCACGCCTGTAATCCTAGCACTCTGGGAGGCCAAGGCAGGAGGATTGCTCAAGGTCAGGAGTTGGAAATCAGCCTGAGCAAGAGCGAGACCCCGTCTCTACTAAAAATAGAAAGAAATTTATTGGCCAACAAAAATATATAGAAAAAGTTAGCCGGGCATGGTGGCACATGCCTGTACTCCCAGCTACTCTGGAGGCTGAGGCAGAAAGATCGCTTGAACCCAGGAGTTGGAGGTTGCTGTGAGCTGGGCTGACGCCACGGCACTTTAGCCCGGGCAACAGAGTGAGACTGTGTCTCCAAAAAAAAAAAGAGTATTCATCTTTCAGTTTCCTGAAACAACACTTAGTTTGCAGATAATGATAAACAACATTAATGCCCAAATAGTTAATGTTCATTGTCTTATGTGAATACCAGAAATGAAGATAGGGCTTAGGCAAAATATCCCAGATTGGCTTAGAAATCATAGTTCTGGGTATTTCATGAAGAAATAGATATACTTAGTAAAGCAAGTTTATGCTCAGCAAATATTGTTGAATGCATGAAAAATAATAGGCCAAAATTATTTCAAATGGCATGAGTAAATATAGAGCAAGTCACATTTTCAACTTTAAGTCTGATCGGCATATTTTTGTGATCTTTCGTTTTGTAACCTATCCTCAGATTATTAGATTTTGGAGTCTTCTACAGCTGGATTAACAAGAGATGGTATACTATAATTTCTAGGTTTATTAGAAAGTTTTGCTCTTGTTAACTATTCAGAGCTCTCTGAAGATGCCGGTTTCTTGGTAAATGAAATATTTTGATAATTTTTCTTGGGGCATTTCCTTTGTAGTACATTTTCAATCAATTATTTGTACAAATCAGTATCAATAGTTTAGGTAAATAAAAATATTAACCTTTGCACTGTGTTCACATAAGGAACTGTGGTGAAATTTATAGCAGTAAACAGAACCACTTATTTCTATATAATTGGATATTAGACTCTTCAGCAAATTATTTAGTTCTTCCATTTTGCTTGTTGATGGATGGGTTATTCGTAGTTTTTTTAAACTGGACTATTATATATGATTTTAAGTTAAATTCTAGATATCCCTAATATTGATCATTTTCTGGAAAAAATTTAAGAGGTTGACGTAGTGACTTTAATGCATTCTTAAAAACTTTTAGGCAGTAAAACTCTGAAGTTAATGCAGCTCTCTTGAACATCAAGAAATGCTTTAATCTAATTGTAACAAAGAGGTTTAATACATAATTCAAACATATGTTGGTTGAATAAGAAATTTTGTAATTTTGAGCAATTTTCTTATCTCAGCTTATTTATACTTAAAATTCAATATCAAAAACTTGCTTGGGATCATTCCAAATTTGTTGCTTACCATCTTCTCGTAAAGCATAGAGGGTTGTAACAATTTCTTTTAAATGGAAAAAAAGGGATACCTCTTTCATTTGGTCAATAATTCCAACCTTATGGAATTACTGTCAATTGATTTTAAATCTAAATTTAGTCTTTTAATGAGTAGGAAACATACAAAAGTGAGTTCTATCAGCAAAATGTCTCTACTCTCTTCCTTGCTGACTTTACAACCTGCATCTGCTTTTGGATACTATGAAAGCAACAACATAAAAACACACTTTTAGAAAACCTCTAAAATTGAGCAATATAGACATGTAACTATGTAGTTTGCAGATAATGATAATTATCTTGAGCTGTGTGAGGGCTTCTAATGTCTTTCCTTTTCAGGGCTTCTTGTTCTTTGGGGAATCTAATAAGAAAAGTAGGACTGAAAGGGGCGAGGAGTGGCGGGAAGGAGAAAGGTAGTTTCAGATTTGATACCTTTTCTGATGAGCACAGGGACAAAAAAGAAAGTAACTTTTCTTTTGGTAAATACCTCTTATTGGCTCTCCAACAAAATCAAACTGACCAGTTGAGGTTCGCCCAGAAAAACCAACAAAGCAGGTTAGATCAGTGAAACATCCTAAATTTGGAAGAAATAAAAATATACTAACATTTGAATTCAGTGTGGCCATTAATCACTAGCGTGACTTTGGGTTGGATCTTGAGACCTTTTGAGCCTTAGTTTCCTTATATATAAAAAGAGGATTAACTCACCATTTTTTACCCAAAATTTGCTCTAATAGGCCCTGTCTTGGATATTGGCACTACCATTCACCTTTTAGGCCAAGACTCCTCTATCGTCCTTATTCCATAAATCTCACTGGCCACCATGAACCCTCAGTTTCCGTTGCCTATGTCTTCCTTACCCTTGCAGTCACCTGGTGCTTGGACTTCTGCAATAGGCTTATCCTAGTCACTCTTCCTCTGGTGGCTGACATGCTGCCTCGTCAAGAGAGTCCCCTCTGTTACCCTACATAGTTCATCACCTCTCTTCTCTGCCTGTGTCTGAAACTTGCCATGGCATCTCTTATAGTATACTCCATTTTCCTCATCAAGGTCTATGTCATAGTCTTCTTTCAGCCTGCCTCTTAACTAGGTGTCTGGAACACAGTAGGGGGCCAGTTAATATTTGTTGAATAAGTGAATAAATCAATGATACCCATTTTGCATTAGTGGATGTAATGGTAATTTATGGCAAAAACAAGGATTAAATAAATGGTATGCATAATATTATGATTAATATTATTTTTATTCTCTGAAAAAGTTTATAAATATTCAGCATGTTTCCATAGTGCTTGATGCTAATTATTACAGATGACATATTAATTCAGGTATCAGTACCACTGATTAGTGAATCAACCTCTAAACTGGACTCATTAATTTAGTTAATTGCTTCCTTATCTAAGGAACAGTCCTTTTCAACTCAGATCTGAATAGGGAGGCAGAAGATAAAGGAATACAGAAGATGCAAAGACAACCAGGATGAGAAAAAAAGATTCAGATGGGGGGTCTGGGCTGAGATAATTCTGAGTCCCAGCTGATGAAGTGTTTCACCACCTCCCTGGTGAGCAAGAGCCCAAGCTAATTTCATAATCACCATTATACTTTGTGTGTATGGTAGTAGGTGTGTGTAAGAATAAAAAATTCATGGTTTAGAAAAATACACGTGATACCTACTTCAGGGTGAAACTAGTCATTTTCAGTAATTTTTTCTATTAAAGCCTAGAGAATGAGTACCCATTCCAGGATCCTTAACTTTAATCAATTGACGCATGCAGACAATATTCCGATGCTCAGAGAGGAAGGACTGAGAGAGCATCATTCTTTACAGCCTGCTGTCTGGATGAGATCCGATCCATCTTGAAGTGCAAGTCATAGGATTACTCAGCCTAAAGGGTGGGCGCTCCTACCCTTTGATTTGCACTTTGTACATGTAAACTGACAGAAAGGGCATGATGATGATGTTGAATTTAAAAATTTACATAATCTAAAACGTGGACTGCTAATCCTTGTTGTTTCTTTTTCTGAATATTGTTAAGCATTTAGCATTTCCATGCATAAATTCCCCTTATCCAAGTTTGAAGAAATCTGAACAGCTTGGGAGAAGAGTGTGTTCTGGTATTCTGACAACCAGAAACACCCTTTAAAAGTTGTTAATGGGTATTGAAAATCTTCGTAGAACTGACTCGCCTACTTTCCTGCCTTGGACCGCCTGGTGTGCAGAACTGATGAGCGTGGGTCTTAGACTTGCCCTCTGCCATCACTCTGACCACAGAGGCTCTTAGGCACCAACATGAAGTCGAAGGCAGAGTAGGAGAATGGAATAAAACTAGTAACTCTGGAATGTTCTGTGGAAGAAGTTCCCTTGGAAACAAATTTCCTCACTTGATCTTGTTTTGCTGTAATTCCTGTAATTTGTCTCTTTCTTCTGAAAGAAGAGAACAACAAAGCAATTTCTTCCACTCAAAGTCTTGGCTGCCAGTTCATCAGTATCTGACTAGAATGAGCCTTCAGGGATGTTGAGAAGGTCAAGGACTGATTTGAAGCTTTTAAGTCAATTTTTAAAGCATTACCAGAATCCAAGGGCTCTTCAATGAAGGTACAAATAATTATTTCTTTAAAAGTGAGAATATTTAATACTGGAGAAAGTATGGTAAAAATAGGCAATTTATCCACTGCTGATCCGAGTGCTGGTAGAATGAAATTGGTACCTTTTTGGAAAGCACTCTGTCAGAATGACTCAAGAGTATTGAAATGTTCATACCCTTTGATCCAATAATTCTGAGACTCTGGCCAGCAAAGTACTATTTTGGATATTAGACAGCAAAGAGTACAATTATGTATGTTAATTAAAATGGTATGTGCACTGCTTATAGCATTAGTAATATTAATGAATATTTTATGTTAAGAGAATCAAGATGGTTATACAAAGATGTATGCAATATTATTAAAATTGGGCAAAATTAATATACTCCATATAATTAGGACACTTTCCTTTTCCCTTGAAATCAACCTTGCATAGGGTCATGTTCAGAAACCAAAAACAGAAAAAAAGAAAAAACAGAAATCTGAAAGAATTAGTATAAATTAAATTTTATTGTGTTCTCTTGGAAAACACTAAAGGGGATTTTATTTTCATAACACATATCTGATCTGCTTAAAGTTTGTCTTCCCCTTCCCATTGCCCCAATGTCTCACTCATTGGAGGATGGAAGCTTCCCACATTCTCTCTCTCTCTCCCTCTCCCTCTCCCTTTCTTTTCCTCCCTTTCCCTCTCTCCCCAAAACTCACCCTTAATTCCCACTGGACTGGCTGTGGTCTATCTTGTTCTTCCTTTCTCATCTATATCCTCTATTCTTTTATCTTCCTAGAAGGTAAGTTTTTGCTGTTTCCAACATAAATCATTCAGAGCTGGTTTCAACTCTTTCTACTCCTTCATCTTCTCAATCACCTGATATTCTATATAACTAAGGTCTAGGAATGGAGTAAAGAAAAACATATCTCTGCAGTGGGCTGGCCACAGGCACTGAGAGACTGTGAACACTTATATCTTAATTTTTTTTCCTGTCTGATATATTTTGAGATATTGAGATAACATTTGCTGGAATATTTTAATATTGGATATGGGCTGTTTTAATCTTTTGAGTTGGTCTTTGTTTTTTAAAATTGTTATATTGAAGATGTGTATTTTTTCCCAACCATCAAAAGGAAAACATATTTTTTTATTGAAGTATAATTTACATACTATGCCATTACTCCATTTTAAGTGTACAATTAAATGATTATTAGTAAATTTACCAAGTTGTACAGCTATTCACAGAAATAAGTTTTAGAGGATCTCCTTCCCCCTATTGAGATCCCTAATTCCCATCCCCAACTACATTTCAAGCATGTCCCTCCCCTCCACAGTGCTCACCACATCCCTCAGATGTTGGTCTACCCCGCAACCCCCGAATCCCTAGTGAACACCACCACCATTTGAGCACCATAGTGTTA
>CAUYRT010034605.1:0-30582 GCA_963574885.1 Lepilemur ruficaudatus | reverse complement strand
ATATAGAAAAAATTAGCCGAGCATGGTGGCACATACCTGTCGTCCCAGCTACTCGGGAGGCTGAGGCAGGAGGATTGCTTGAGCCCAGGAGTTTGAGGTTGCTGTGAGCTAGGCTGATGCCACGGCACTCTAGCCTGGGCAACAGAGTGAGACTCTGTCTCAAAAAAAAAAAAAGAAAGGAGAAAGAATAGTACGACACTGACTGTGTCCCTCAGAACTCAGAGGAACACTGAACTCAGATAAAACTGTTTACATGCAAAACTGGTCTGAGCCTTTGGACTGAATTGACTGAGGTTTTAATCAATGACTGACTTGATTGTTTTTCCCCACTGATCTGATCAGTGGATGACTGAATTACTGATCACTTGTGTTGATTGATTTGAACGGCTGATGTCTGTAGATGCAATCATTTATCCCAACTGATGTGGATGCTGTTCTGCATACTAGCATAGTCACAGCCTATGTGCAAAATAAGGAGGCAACTCAAGACAGGCTGATGTGTTGAAGCTGTAAATTGAGAATATCTGTGAAAAGACTGGTGCAGTAGACAGATACTCCTCTACTTACCATGAGGTTACACTCAATAAACCCATTGTAAGTTGAAAATATCTTAAGTCAAAATGCATTTAATACACCTAACCGACCAAACATCATAGCTTAGCCTAGCCTACCTTAAATGTGCTCAGAACATTTATATTAGGCTACAGTTGGGCAAAACCATTGACACAAAGCTTATTTTATAATAAAGTGTGGAATATCTCATGTAATTTATTGAATACTATACTGAAAGTGAAAAACAGAATGGTTGTATGAGTGCTTAAAATATAGTTTTTACCAAATGCATATTGCTTTTGTACCACCATAAAGTAAAAAGTCATAAATTGTACCCTCTTAAGTTGGGGACCATCTATATATCATAACTTTTGTTTGTGAATTTAATCATTTTGGATGTACTTTCAGGGATGGCGTATGCTTTACTAGCTTCAGTTCCTGTTGGATATGGTCTCTACTCTGCATTTTTCCCTATCCTGACATACTTTATCTTTGGAACATCAAGACATATCTCAGTTGGTAATTATAAGCATATTTTCTGATTATATTTGTTCATGTTTTAAGTGTTTTGGCTATATTATGTGTATTATGCTTCTATATCTTTGTTAATGTTTTTCAGGGAAATAGGGTGTCAATGCTTTGCCTACTTTTTCTATTCAATGATGTCAGTTAGCTTTCTACATAACTTTTTGTGAAGGGGAGAAAATTGAAAGACTGAAAATTATAGCTTACCTTCAAAGTTTGGCATGCTTTGATTTTTAAAAATGTAATAAATTTGACTTCATATATAAAAAGGGTTTTCTTCCAAAATATAAAATGACAGGGAAGAAAATCTCACAAGGTTTTTGAACCAACCATTTCACTTGATTAACTTAGTATGTACTAAATTATGTTCATCAAATACATATTCATTATTTCATTAAAGAACATACTTATTTTAAGTTACTTATATCAGGAAACTGGCAAAATCTTGCCAAAAGAATTTAGAAGCTAAGCTAAGTTGGCTTTCTTTCTTTGTATGGCTTATAATAAGTTTTCCTGCCATTCCTAAAATTTGAATTTTCTTTGCCAAAATGTTCTAGTAAATGAATGTCTTAATGCTATTTTGTGACTTTGACATTTATACTAGAGATAATTTTGCTCCTACATCCATCTGCTGGCTAGACACGTCTACCTGGATAATCCTCTTGAAACAAATACAACCATCTACTCCATCCCCAATCCATGTTCCTGTCCTTAGTTGTTTATCGGGTTGCGTTGTCTGGACAAGGAGATCAGGAAGAGGTTATTGATAGGTTGAGAGAACTTCCTCATTTTGGAGAATTGATCAGTATCAAATGTGTAACCAGATGAAGACTATGGAAGCTGATTTTTCTCTTTGGTATTTTACACATTTAGACATTTCAGGTGACTGGGTTTGGGCTTTGAGTCTTCCCAACCTAAAACTTTCCATGATCAAAGGTTTGGATCATCATCATCATCATCACGGATAAAAATATCAGTAGCAAATGAAGCAGTTAGTGGAAGAAAAGAGTAAATTTTGAAAACCTAAAATCTTACAGATTGGCATTTGATATAAAAAAAAATTGTCTTACAAAAAAAAGAGAGAATCTGTATACTCCTTTGCTGTTTCTTAATCCTAATTTGGACCCTGTGATATTGATCGTGGTGCTCAGGTTCACAGAGATGAAGACATTGGCTACTCTAGGAAATTAATGAGCTTATATGGAATAAAAACTGAGTGGAACAAGTAAGAACTCAATTTATATGCTACCTCTGCCAGGAAACCTTTTTATTGATTTATTTATTTTATTTTATGTTTTTGGTCACCTATGATAACTCCTTCGTGCCAGGAAACCTTTACTGACAACTCTCATCTCTGCCTCCACCTCCCAAACATATGAGAATCACAGGTAGATTAGATGCCCTTCCTATGTACTCACAAAGCATCCTGAGTGTGTATTATAGTCACCTCCCTACGTGTTTCTCTCGCCCATTTCTGGACCACGATTGCCTTGAGACATCTGCTTTTTAGCTTCTTTTGTGAACAAGCAATGTTTTTCTAGTCACAGCTAATTATTTCACACATCTTTCCGATCCTATGTAGACATGTTGAACATTTGTGATTAATACCTGATTAATCGTTAGAGACTTTCTTCCCCAGGACCTTTTCCAGTGGTCAGTTTAATGGTGGGATCTGTTGTTCTGAGCATGGCCCCCGACGAAAACTTTCTCGTACCGAGCAGTAACGGAACTGCATTAAATGCTACCGTGGTAGACTCTGACGCTAGAGATGCAGCAAGAGTGTTGATTGCGAGCACCCTTACTCTTTTGGTTGGAATCATACAGGTAATGCACTTATGAGTAAAATGTAGATTGGTGTAATTTTTATTTGAAATTAACCTTAAAGTCCACGGACTTAAAGATTCTCCTAAAAGCAAAACAAAATAATTTCCTGGCTCCCAAAGTTATTTTTTGTTTTAGGTCAGATGCTAAAATAGTCAGCAAGACTCCACTTATTAAGGCTCACTTATCATCAAAGTCAGAGACAGAAAAAAGCACAGAAGAATATGTGTAATTCAATTGAGGATGAGAGAAGGGAAGTGTTCCGGAATCCATAAAAGAGAAAAAAGTGTTCTGGTGAGCGGAGCCGCAGGACCTGAAAGTCATAGAAATAAGCTACATGATTTTTGCTTTTCTTTGTACTTATATAGAAATACTTCAGGGTTTATATTACATGTTTTCAAATTTTAGAGTGGTGGAGGGGAGGGGAGAGATAGGGCATTGAGAAATTCAGATGTATCTTACAAGTATTTTTGTGCTGTAGGCAGGATACCAGTGTTTTAATTGGTGTTAAGCTTAATTTGTTAATATTTCCAGAGAGTTGGTTCTTCTCTCTGGCAAACATTTAATTTTTCCTTCCGTCTTCTTATCCTAGTTGATATTTGGAGGTTTGCAGATTGGATTCATAGTGAGGTACTTGGCAGATCCTTTGGTTGGTGGATTCACAACAGCTGCTGCCTTCCAAGTGCTGGTTTCACAGCTGAAGATTGTCCTCAACGTTTCAACCAAAAATTATAATGGGGTTCTCTCCATCATCTACGTAAGTGTTGCTTCTTACTCCAGGGAAGGGTCACTATTCAAAAAATATACTCTCTCTCTTTAACTTGAGTCTGGAGAACCCATGCTCCTCTATGCGTATTTTGGGAGCCATTGAAAGCACTTTATTGCTTCTCCTCTGAAAGAAGCATTAAATCAGGAGTAACACTGAAGAAGGCAGATTTGGTCAGGTGCAGTGGTTCGTGTCTGTAATCCTAGTGCTTTGGGAGACCAAGGTGGGAGGATTGCTTGAGGCCAGGAGTTTGAGACCTGTCTGGGCAACATAATGAGACCCAATTTCTACAAAAAAAAAAAAAAAATTAAAAAATTAGCCAGGCACAGTGGCACATGCCTGTAGTCCCAGCTACTTGGGAGGCTGAGGCAGAAGGATCCCGTCAGCCCAGGAGTTTGAGGTTGCTGTGACGTACAGTGACACCACTGCACTCCAGCCTGAGTGACAGAGTGAGACTGTCTCAAAAAAACAAATAAAGAGGGCAGATTTGCAAATCATTGTTCTCAATTGGTCAAATGGTTTCTGAAATATTACTGCACTTAAAACATAAATGAAAACCAAGTGGTATAGTGAAATAAAGCCTGGTCTGGGATGTAGTAGACTGGAGTTTAATCTCAGCTTTGCCTCTGACATATGAAGTCACCTTGGACACATCAGGTAGGGTAGTGACTGCAAGTTCAGATTTGGAGCTGGTTGAAACTGGATTCATTTTTTTTATTTCAATAGATTTAGTGGATACAAGTGGTTTTTTTGGTTTTGTGGATGAATTGTATAGCGGGGAAGTCAGGGCTTTTATTGTACCCATCACACAAATAGTGTACATTGTACTCAACAGGTGCTTTTTGATCCTTCACCCCACTCCCACTCTCTCCTTGGATTCAAATTCTGACTCTACCACCACCTACTAGCCATGTGAACAAATCAGCATGCCTTAGTAATAAAAACCACCTCACTGAATTGATAAATAAGAATTGATGAGAAGCACTCGGCTCAGGGGCCAGCATATAACAAATACTCCAAAAAAAAGTAGTTATTTTGAAATTATTTCCAATTGTCTTTTCTTTCTTATTTGTAAAATTAAATAACTAGAAATGTATCTCTCAGACCCTTTCTAACCACAAGAGTCTGTAAAATGCATAATATAAATGTCTCAGCAATTATAGATGAAAAGGAACATCAGATTCAGAGATGATTCAATATGCAAAAGAGATGCAGAAGGAGGATGTAGATCGCACTAATTTGATTTGAAAAAGTTCTTGGATCTAAATGTATGTTCTATATAAAGCGTGTTATTGATGCTTGAAAATGGTGCTAATAGTAACATGATGTCATCCTAACTTGGGGGGGATGATACTGCATAGAAATAATGTGCCAACATTAAGAATGGAGTTTAAGTCCTTTTGTGACCCATCTATTAGCTTCTAAAACAATGTAAGCACAACATATATCTAAGAATTAGTGAGGTTGTCAGGAATAGGCTCAATTTTATAACTGCCACAATCCCACATTACTCCATCCATCCAACAGATATTACCAACTGTTTACTACAGGCCAGGTTCTATGCTAAGCAGTGAGGATAGATAGAGGAGGCAGAACAACAGTGATTAAGACTACGGACTTTGAACTTTAACAGACTTGATTTGGTTCCACCACCCACGTGACCTTGGGCATGTAATATTTAACTTCCCTAAGACTCAATGTCTTCAATTGTAGAAAGGGGGATAATAATAGTAGCAATCTCTTAGAGTTATGGGGATTGTTTGCTTCCACATTCATTTGGTCATTCTTGGTGTTTTTTTTTTCCTTTCCAAGTCCTCAGTTCTTTTTGAGTCCATTTGGCTTCCTTATTCCTACACGATCTGTTACTTTTGCAGCCACTAACACATCCTTCTTTTACTCTCTGCCCATCAGCTGCTCATTCATTTATTCCTTCATTCTCATTCATTTAGTTTATCTATTCAATCAATATTTATTGAAAACCCACCCTGTGTCAGGCACTGTTCACTCCATATATAAACCCACTGACTCTTGAACCCACCAAAACATCCCTTACTGAGCGGCCTAACCTCCTGTGTGAGCGTTGCCAGCCCTGCATCTACACAGAATGCAGCAGGCCTACACCAGTGGTTGACCAGGGTCCCTGGCTATGGCTGGACCTTTACAAAACATGGAAAATGGTTCTTCTGGTCACCTAGGATTATGTTTAAGAAGAAACTTCCTGCAAACGATTTCACTTTTGACAGGAATACAAGTGACCAGGAAACACTAGACCAAGGTCAAAATAGTTTTTAAACCAAATACAATCATTATGTGACTTATTTCCTGTTGAATATTTTTCTTGAGGTTTCAATTTAGCATGTGTCATAGAATTTTGCAAGAAATTCCTCACAGGCCAGATACGTTGGATGAAGGTATTTCGATCATCCCTCTGTGGTGGTGAATATAAGCTTGCTCTTCTGAAAAGAAAGAATCAGCAGGTCTGGAAATAATGCATAAGGGTTAAATGAGTCACTCAGTCCCCAACAGAGAATTTTGCTTATGGTATCACTATTGCAATCATTCATGAAAGAATCCTTCAATAAATACAGAGCAGTAGTGCATTCTTCCAGAAAGGACTGTAAGGTTATTGTAAAATACTTTGCTGGGAATGTTGTTAACATCCCTTTTGCTGTAAGGTTGTACTTTGGTTTGTCCTGCCTTCTCCCTTAAACAAGTACTGACAACTGGAAATAATGAATATAAAGCATTGGAGGAGAAAATATTAGGGAAAAAAGAAAAAACCTCAATTCACAAATGCTAGAGATCCTGGATATAGGATAGAGAAGGCAGAATGACAGGGTGTTGGCAACAATATAGAGTTAGTAATACCCTTGATGTCAGTATGTAGCTACCCAATTATCTAAGTGAATCTCCCAGTCCACTTGTCTGCTTGTTTTCCTGTCTCCATAGACAAGGGTCAGAGTTCTGAAAGCCAACACTAAGCTTTATCAGATTTGTTACTTTGAACCTACTGACATTTTACTATGTCAAATTTATGACATTATAATAAAGAAGTAACACTTTAAGGGTTGATCTATATGTATATACACAGAAGAGCTGATAGCAGGAAATGCCTGACAGCAAGAGGTGATTATGAAGGGTTTGTTATATTAATGGAGATAAACTTAAATAAATTCAGCTACAAAAGTTAACTGATAAATTCCTTCATGCACAGTATTGGGCATGATTTGTTCTTATTGCTTCATACACCCAGGTAATGCTGGGCAAAACAAAGAATTTATGTAGATGAAATGATCCTAAAATTCTCCAAACATGGGTAGGAAATATAATAAAATATTGTCCATTACTGAAAAGCTCATTATCACAATTTGAACTATTTAGAATTCTAGGCTAAAATACAGAATCATATGTATGTCCATATTTTAAATATGTTATTATAGTAAGTATTTTAACAATAAACTGAACTAGAAATACCGTTCAGTGCTTTCTTAGAGTCTCATTTCTATATCTTCGAGTACAATCTGATGATTTCAGTTTATATGGGTGAGTTTTATTTCTACATAGATCGACTTTCTGTTGTAGAACTTTTTGTAAGAAACCCTGAATGATTACTCAATATGTACACAGGCAACTCACATATATACTCATATGCCTTGCTTGATGCAGTTGTGTATTATAAACTGATTCTGGTTTTTGCAGCTGATATTACATTTATTTATTTATTTATGTGAGACAGGGTCTTATTCTGTCTCCCAGGCTAGAGAGTGCAGTGGTGTCATCATAGCTCCCTGCAACTTCAAACTGCTGGGCTCAAGCAATCCTCCTGCCTCAGCCTCCCAAATAGCTGGGACACAGGCAAACACCATCACACTTGGTTAATTTCTGTAGTTTTTGTAGAGATAGGGTCTCACTCTTGCTTAGGCTGTTCTTGAACTGACTTCAAGGAATCCTCCCACCTTGGCCTTCCAAAGTACTAGGATTATAGGTGTGAGCCATTGTGCCGGTCCTTATTTATTTATTTTTAGACAGGGTTTCACTCTGTTGCCTGGGCTAGAGTGCAATTTCATGGGCTCACATGATCCTGCCTCACCCTCCCAACTAGCTGAGACTACAGGCATGCACCACTGTGCCTGGCTAATTTTTTTGTAGGGTTTGCGTCTCGCTAGGTTGCCCAGACTGGTCTCAAACTCCAGGCCTCAAGCAATCCTCCTACCTCAGCCTCCCAAAATGCTAGGATTACAGGCATGAGCCACCACACCCAGCCTCATATTACATTTTTAATACACCAGAGGTGCTTTTTATTCAAAGGTCTAAGTGACTGTCATAGATTAAATGGGCATCTACTAGTGATTATTTTTGTAAGATGAGAATGTTTTTCTGACTTATTCTAAATGTTTTGTCTTTTAAGTTTTGATTTTTCCATCTTGAGTTGAAAAGTAAACCTTTATTGTATAGATAATTAATCAGAATATTATTCCCAGCTCATGCATTAATGAGAATCACCACCAGAAAATGAATATGTAAAGGGCCAAACAGCAATGATGACCTTTAAGCCTCTGAGGTAAATAGGGCTGTTTGTTCCGGTGTTAACTGCTCTAAGTGCTTGTTATTGTGTCTGTTTGTGGTAATTTACCTATTTTCTTTTTCACCCTGCTTTCACTTGCTTCATCTTATTGCTGTCAGTCTATCTGCCTATAGCAATTTTCAGTGACTCTGGAAAGAAGACAAAGTAAACTTGTTAGTATTGGATTGAAAGTAAGAGCAAACTTTTACTCTGAGCGAAGAAAGTTCAAGAGACTTCCTGCAAGTTAAATGCCTGAACTCCGGTCCAGGCACTTGGTAGAATAGCAAGATTTTGCTTACACAATAACTTCTCTCCTTATTCCTTTACCCTCGAATGTGTTCCAGAGAGTTGAGGTTGTTGGCAAATGACTCCTAGATTACTTAATTTTCATTATACATAATTGGTACCAGATTGTTGTAATTATGTTAAGAATAGTTATCCATAAAAATAAGTGAAATGCATGTTATAAACTATAAGGTGCTCCATTCTTTTATCTTCATATAAAAATATATCTATAAAAGGACTCATTCAAAGAAAAGTAATCTTCACTGGGAGATTACTTGTCTCAAAGAGTTGTGTCAAAGATACCTTCTCAAATCATGCCTTCAACAAGACAGAAGTTAATGTAACAAAGACATCAGTGTTCTTCCCTGGGATTCTTCCTTGCTAATTTCCTTAAAAACATCCTTGATTCCCAGAGACCTCCTATTTACAAAACAAAACTCTTACTAGTTTTTCTTGAACTGGCTTGTCTGTATACTTGGGAAGAGTTACTTTTATTTTAAGTTATTTTAGTTCAAGTTTGATAAATAAAGCACCACATTTATTTCCAAAAGTTTTTACTTGGCCTGTATATCAATTCAATAGCTTCTCTTTGCCATAAAGAATGGATCAGTCCACCTATATCCACATAGGAAGTACTTTAGGAATTTTTTGTTATTATCTGTATCATTTAGGTTTAGAGAAGAGCTTTACCTAAAATTTTGGCTAATTGTGACCAAAACAAAAACAAAAACAAACAGTTGGGAGTTTTGAGTTTGTCAGCCTTTAGTCTCAGTAATACTCTACCAACATGGTGAAAATTAGGCCACTTAATTAGTACCTATAAAACCACTTTAAAATATAAACTTTTAAAGTTTTTCATCAAGTAAAAGTATGTGTATAATGACATTTTTCTTTTAAAATATCTTCAATTTTATTATAAAAATACAGACAAGCAAAAAGAATATAGGAATCACCCAGTTTTACCTCTCAAAGTAAATCATTATTAATAACTTACTGTATGTATTCATTGCAGAGACTGCATGTACTTAATGGTCTGTGTAGTAACCAGGACATTGTTATGATTTTACATGAAACTTTCAGGTGTTGTTTGATGATGATATTATAATTTTTAATATGGGAAGATTCATGTGAAAAATGATTTTGTGTGTGTGTCCCTGTAGCAGGATGTATATAAAATTATTTTCTTTTTACAGACTTTGATTGAGATTTTTCAAAATATTGGTAATACCAATCTTGCTGATTTCATTGCTGGATTACTCACCATTATCATCTGCATGGCAGTTAAAGAATTAAATGATCGATTTAAACACAAAATCCCAATCCCTATTCCTATAGAAGTGATTGTGGTAAGTGGAATATGTAGTTAGAAAATTCAGTAAGGAATTATTAAAACAAGTGGAGTTGTTTTGAAAAAAATCTTGTTTTATTTCAGACAATAATTGCTACTGCCATTTCATATGGAGTCGACTTGGAAAAAAATTACAATGCTGGCATTGTTAAATCCATCCCAAGGGGGTGAGTATGGTGTTCCTCTTAGACAATACTAATATATGAAATCAGTACTTCCTATTTAAATGAAACCTTTTATTACAAGCTTCATTTCCCTGATGCTCCTTCAATCGTCCTATTTGTGTGTGATCTTGAAGAAATACCCATTGTGCAAACTATCAAACAGTGTATGTGTAGATAAAGTTCAAGTCATTTGTTTAAAATCAGCCCTTATGTGCTCCTTTTTTCTTCATTTTCTTAAAATGGGCTGAACATATATAGTTAACACATGACTCCTAATTTAAACTCATAATTACAATATCATATAAATAGATGTGAGCGATCTACTTAAGCAATCAAGGACATCTAGTCTAAATTCTCTGTTTAGTTTATTCATCTTAGATAATAATTATAGCATTTGTACCTATAAATAAGATGCAGCATCTTCAAGGGGAGTTTTATAAACGTTTGGTAGTTTGGTGAATTAGAAGACTAAAAACCAAGGTCCTTCATTCATCTCTGTCACCATCTAGTTTTGTGGTCCCAGGGAGGTTCTCCTGTAAGAGAAGGGTAACGACAACAGCTAAAACCTCAACTCAAGCTTGTTGTGAAACGCCAGTGAGATAGCTCATAAAATGCAGAGTGGACAGAGTGCCCTACAGTGTAATTTTATCATATGGAATTTAAAAGGAATCCCAGATGTTTATTATACTTGTAACATTAACTCACAGCATTTATGACTAGACCTGCTATTTATCAGTAAGTACGAGTTTCCCCTCCCTTAACCCTTGCGAGGGACTTTGGGCCAGTCTTTGTTCCACGCTCGGGCAGGTGTACTCCCAGTGCCGGTTCCACAGGGAACCGCTGCCTTCCCATTCCATTAATCTTACAATCTATTCTAGTCTCTGTTCAAAATATAGTTGAAAAATGACAACTGGCTACATGGGACTTAATTTGCATATTATCCATTACAATGTTTCTCAAACTTACCTTTTTGAAAGAATCATATGAGACCCCTTTCTTTGGTATAAATATCTATATTTTAATTACTTTTTGATGTATATATTTAGATATGGTCTATATTTCTTTTTTTTTTTTTTAATTAATTTATTTTTTTTTCTGAGACAGAGTCTAAATATTTTGCCCAGGCTAGAGTGCTGTGGGGTCAGCCTAGCTCACAGCAACCTCAAACTCCTGGGCTCAGGCGATCCTTCTACCTCTGCCTCCCGAGTAGCTGGAACTATAGGCATGCACCACCATGCCTGGCTACTTTTTTCTATATATGTTTTAGTTGGCCAACTAATTTCTTTCTATTTTTTCAGTAGAGATGGGGTCTCGCTCTTGCTGAGTCTGGTTTCAAACTCCTGACCTTGAGTGATCCTCCCACCTCAGCCTCCCAGAGTGCTAGGATTACAGGCTTGAGCCACCACGCCCAGCCTAGATATGGTCTCTATTTCTTTATATATGTAAAAACCCCCAGGTTTATGTGTGTGAGTATATTTACTTCTCTGTATTTCTTTAGATGTTCCATGTGTGAGGGAAAACTCCAGACTGACAGGCTGGGCGTCCGTTTCCTGGGGCAGGGTGGCAGCGCACCGAGATGCCCCCTCGTGGTGTAACTCCTGTGAGACTTTTAAAATACAGATTCCTGGTTCCTGCCCCAAACCTATTGAATCAGGCTTTCCAGAGGAGGGACCTGGCAATTAATGATAAAAGATGCAATGTGGCTACTTGAGATATGAAGTTTTCATCCTAACAGATCATTTCAGCAGTTGTTTCACATAGAAACATATTCTATAGATCCTTTTGTCAGGCTTCCTAAGTTCTAACAAGTTATAGGTGGTCCACAGAACACACCCTGTCCCATAGATCCATGTTCCATCAATTGACTTGGGGAACTCCTTTTTGCTGCCCTGAGGAATCCATCCTTTGCCCTCTGCAGAGCTTTCCTGGCTGCCTTCCTCCTGACAGTGGATCTCTAGCCTCTTGCTCTTGAGTTTAATCAAGTTAAATCCTTTGCCAGATCGCCTGGTCAGCGTGGTCAGCTAACTTAACCTACCTGGCCCTGAGCATTATAAGCTCCTTCGCGAGGACAGTGACCCCAATTGTGTTGTTCCGCTGTCTCCCCAGCACAGTCCTCACTCACAGTAGACGCTCAGAAAACATCTGATGAAGGGATATGATACCCAAGCCCAAGTCATTATGAACAAGCCACAAGAAAGGCCTTTGTTACCTGATCCTACTTGGTAGCACAGAAATCATTCTAATGATATTAACAAACCTGAGAAAGAAAGAGTGGTGTGGAGAGATTGGAAAAGAGTAAGAAAAGCAGATATTCAAGTGGCCGGGTGAGCACAATGAAAGGAGGAGGAACAGAAAGACTGCTATACCCCCACTTGCTCTCCTCCACGCTTCAGTCCTCCAATAGGGCTGCTGTTGGAAGCTTCCTTTTATCCTTTTGGGGCCAGGAACATATGTTAGGATCGCTCGGTCCCCAATAACAATGCCCCATTGAACAGCCAAAAACTGGTTCCATGCCCTTCTCTCTGCTCTCCTGGTACAAATATGCAATTTCCCCATGTCCCCACGTGCAGTCAGCATCTGAGCATCCCACCAGGAGTCTCGCATTCTCTCTTCGAGGTATCGTCTTAACCAGCAGACTCTTAAGAGGGCCTGTCACAACACGCCTCTCTTCTCTTGCGCCCGCTCTTTATCCTGCGGCTATGAAGCCACCCAGCTCCTCACTCCTCAAGCCCAGGCTTCTCTTTTACCTCCTCTGCTGTAGTGGGGTGTCTGTGTGTGTGTGTGTGTGTGTGTGTGTTTAAGCCCATAACAACTGCTCTGTCCTGTCCATTTTAATCCCTGCTCTAACTCTCTCCTGCCTCATCTCTGATCACACGTGACTAGTCCTCTCTCCTCTCCTCCCAGTGTGGGAGGTCCTCCTTGTCATCATGTTTGTCACCACTGTAAAGTGATGTGCTTTGCAGATGCACTTGACGGTGTGGCACAAGGGAGAACAGCGGTGGGGAGGCCTGTAGAGTCACAGAGGCTTTTTGAGGGCCACTTTTCCCCTCTAGCTGGAGTGGCGGTGCCTGTGCCAAATGCTCAGGTCTAATCTGGAGTGAAAATGTGCACTTGGCATTATGTTTATCATGCCTGACTCTCCTGCAGGGTTTTTTTGTTTTGTTTCGTTTTTTGATGCTTCCAGGTCTACCTCTCCCCATCGTCATCTGTTCAGATGAGGGTGTGTTCACACACTCTCCCCTTTGGGCTTTTGGTAGTGCTCGCTCATGGTCAGGCCTGACAGGGTTGGCTGGAGCCAAACAGGCTACTGAGCGAGCATAACGTTTGGGAAGAGCTATGTCCATGGAAGGAAGGCAGGTGCTAGAAGAAAGGCTTACTTACAGGTCATTAGAGGATGTCCAGTCAGGGCCTCAATTGGCTTGGGGCAAATAAGGGCCTTAAGGGCCAGCAAGATGGTACAAATGGGTGACAGGAGTTTAGCAGATTTAGGTTCTTCCAACATATACTGAGCACCTACTGTGTGTGTGGGCATTAATTACTTACACAAGGAATACCTCACTTAACCCTATGAGAAGAGTATATAGCCCTCATTTGACAGTGGAGGAACCTGGAACCTTGCAGGCATAAATAACACACCCAAAGTCACTTGCAGACCAATTCCTGTCCTGTGACTTGAAGTCTTTGCACTTTACACTTTGGAGCCCTGGATAATCAAGGATCAGGTAATATCTGGAGAACTAGGCAGCCAGGTAGGCAATGAGCATTATGCTGCTGTCAAAACTAAACTCTTCTTAGGACTGGAAGGTTATCCTGACAAGTCCCAGCTTCCTAAAGTAGGGTTGACTGGGTCTCAGGAACGAGTCAGGAACCTGGTTTTAAGAAGTGTATTCCAAGGTCAGATCCAAACTAGCGAGTGATGTGATGCTGAGTTGCTCAAGTACTGGATCTGGGCTTCCAACAGTCTAGCTGCCTATGGATGGGGTTCATTTCAGAGCCTGCCTGTGAGGTAGGATGGGATATGAGGAGAAAGGGAGTTTGAAGATTAACTTCACCTGTAGGGAAAGGCTACAAGGGCAGAGAACCAGACAGATCTTGTTCCTAGAAAAATCATCTAATATCTCACATTTATACCTGGACCTACTAAATGATCTCAAGCAAATCACTTCACTTTTCTGGGTCTCAGTTTCTTTATCAACAAAATGAGAGGCTCAGTGCTGTGGCTCACTCCTGTAATCTTTGGGAGGCCGAGGTGGAAGGATCACTTGAGGCCAGGAATTCAAGACCAGCCTAAGCAATATATGGAGATCCTGTCTCTACAGATTTCTTTTTAAAAAGCTAGTCATGGTGATGTGTACCTGGGTGGGTGGCTGAAGCAGGAGGATCACTTGAGCCCAGGAGTTTGAGGTTGTAGTGAGCTATGACAATGTCATTGCACTCTAGCCTGGGCAACAGAGTGAGACCCTATCTCAAAAACAAAACAAAACAAAACAAGAGAGTGGTAGATTCAATAATATCTAGGATGCTTGCTGGGTCTAAATTTCTCTATGTTTTCTCTAAGAATCTTACTTTTACATATTTTTACCACTTCTCTCTAACTATAGGGGGAAAATGTAGTTTCCTAGTAAAGGAACTTCTGGCATAAGTAAGGTAGGTGGGGAGATTTTTTTGTGGCTGGAGACTTCTGGAATGACACCATATGGATAGTTGTCAAGATATCGGTACATGAAGGTCGTCTGTAAATTTTCATATTTGGAGACAACCTCATGATTATAACTTGTAGGTTAATTTCTTTATGTGGTTTGTAGAGTAGCTCTGGTTTCGTCAAACAGGAGTCATTTGACCCCACAATCATCGGGATATTTTAGTCACTGCAGAGCACCGTCTTGATTACATAAATTTAATCTTTTTTGGCCTCAAAAAGATTTTAAATGTTATGGCTCTTAGGATATGAATTTTCCACTGAGCTTCTTTAGCATCATGTATCTTTGTCTCTTTAACAGACCTGACATCTCTTCATAAAAAGTAAATCTCACATTATGGCTAGAATATCTTTTAAATCCGAAGAACTTTAAGATGAAATTGTGTAAGGAGAAATGCCCATGTGTGAAACGGCACGGATGGGGTTGAATGATATTAAAAAATCAGTAACAACAGATTTATTCATGTCAGAGGTATAGAAGAGGCAGCATATGTAGGCTCTCAAATAGAGGACAAAGAAAGCCAATGAGATAGCGCCAACTTCTAATTAAAAATTGTAAAAGCAGGTGGGGCATGGTGGCTAAGCCTATAATCCTAGCACCCTGGGAGGCTGGGGCAGGAGGATCACTTGAGGCCAGGAGTCAGAGGTTACAATGAGCTATGATGATGACACTGCACTCCAGCCTGATTGACAGAGCGAGACTCTGTCTCCAAAAAAGAAAAAAGTAAAAGCAGATGCCACCATTTATGTTTCTCATGTGCTTTTTTTTCTCTGTGGCCAAGTACTTTCATGTCTAACGTGGCTGAGTGGGTATAGCATTTGGTGAGGTGGGAAAGAGAATTGTGGTCAAATCGTCACAGCATTTTTCATTTAAAAACTCACTAGGTTTTTGCCTCCTGCACTTCCATCTGTAAACCTGTTTTCTGAGATGCTGGCTGCATCATTCTCCATCGCTGTGGTGGCTTATGCTATCGCAGTGTCAGTAGGAAAAGTGTACGCCACCAAGTATGATTACACCATCGATGGGAACCAGGTATGGTCACCCTTTTGCTGAACTGGTTTTACAGGGCTGAAAACAAGAAAAAAAAACAAAAGATTTTGGCGTCAGCTAAAGAAGAGGTTGGATTCTTTCATCTGTGCTTGTTGGGTTTGCTTCCCTCTTGTGCTTGCTAATTAGAAGTTATTTTGAAATATGCATGCTGCATCACTTTGCAAACTTTTAAAAAATAAGTTGAAGTCATCCTAAATTTTAAAAGAGCAAATTCAGTCAGGTCATTAATAACATTCAAAGTTAACATATTAGGTCAGAATAAGAATTTTTCAAGTAACCCAGTGTCTCCTGGTAATTATTTTTAATGTCAGTTATAATACGACAAAACAGTGCAACAAACATCATTAGTGATAGTTGTGACCACTTTAAATTGAGATGGTTCACTGTACAATTAATAAACACAAGCAGTTTCTGTGGGCATTTGATACATCGCCAGGTGAGCTGATTTCACACTGCTTGCAAATCTGCAAGTGTTGTACCCGTATGTTTCTGAAAACACAGCATAGCTCTTACAGCAGCTAAATAATTAGTAATCCAGCAGAATAATAGCTCTGCCAGTCATAGTACCCTTCACAGCAATGTTCAATGCTTTACATGAGAACTGCAGACACACCACTCACCAGGCAGTGAAAAGGCATTTTAGCAAAGGATCAGTAAGTATTGCCAACCTCCAAAATTATTGAGAGTAGCAAGGCCTCTTTTAGCTTGCGTGAAGTCGGAGTCCAAACTCCTGATGTCTTACGAGGCCACTGGGTATGTTTAATGGTAAAAATTAAGTTGGACCAACAGGCAGGGTGGGTTTGGGAATTTGCTTTCTTAATGTACTTCCTTAAATACTCAGCGAGGGTCTTGCAATTATTCTATTTGTAGCATCACTGTCATCCAGTCTCTCCCTTAGGAATTCATTGCCTTCGGGATCAGCAACATCTTCTCCGCATTCTTCTCTTGCTTTGTGGCCACCACTGCCCTGTCCCGCACCGCTGTCCAGGAGAGCACAGGAGGAAAGACACAGGTATGAAGTGACAGCTTGGTGATATCCATCTCAAAGAACAAGTCAGGGGAAGGGCAGCTCAGGAAGGCTTGCACAAGAACTGAGCAGGACAATTAGCCTTTGGGACCTGTGTGTCCTGATCTGATTCAGCTGCGCTTTCTTGTTCCACCCCCCCCCATCTAAAACCTCTTCAAAGGCAACATTTGTGGTTTTCTGATACAACAAATCTCAAATCTCTTTGTTGTCAGTGCTCACCTGGCATACAGCTACACTTACCTGCTTTTCAGGGTCAATAACAACTGACAAGGCATCAGTAACAAAGAATGCTGATTTTTATCAATTTGTTACCTGAGGAGAGAGAGGGCCTACTAAAAGCACTTCACGGCTTGGGGAGTTATTGTATTTTCAGGAAAGTGAAAAGCTGTTCACATTTCCTTTACAAGGATCAGGAATTTCCGGGGAGGCGTGGTGGCTCATGCCTGTAATCCTAGCACTCTGGGAGGCTGACGTGGGAGGATCATTTGAGCTCAGGAGTTCAAGACCAGCCTGAGCAAGAGCGAGACCCCATCTCTACTAAAAAAAAAAAAAAGAAGAAATTAGCTAGACAACTAAAAATATATAGAAAAAATTAGCTGGGCATGGTGGTGCGTGCCTGTAGTCCCAGCTACTCGGGAGGCTGAGGCAGGAGGATCGCTTGAGCCCAGGAGTTTGAGGTTGCTGTGAGACAGACTGATGCCATGGCACTCTAACCCCGGCAACAGCGTGAGACTCTGTCTCAAAAAAAAAAAAAAAAAAATGATCAGGAATGTCCTCTAGAGGCCTTTGGTCCCACAGAACACCAGTTTGCTAGCCAAGAATATTTTTGTTGTAACATTTTTGGCATTTCTTCCTGAGTAAGATTTTTCTGTCCTAAAGTTCTGAATGTGAGTTTAATCTTACTCTTTGAATGTGGTTTTCAGTTGTTGCCTTTGCAACGACAAAAAACCCAGCATCCCAGTTAATCTCTGGATAATCCCCCCACCACCCATCAATAGTCAGGAAGCTTGGGAGCCATTCTCAAAGGCCACCCTTTCCAGCCAGACACAGAGTCAGATGTGCCACACGGAGTCAGATATGCCAAACCAAGTGGTCGGGGGCAAGGGACAGACTCAGGAATTGTTTCTTTCTGTTATGCCTTGAGGGTTTATCCTCCCAGCACAGAAAGAACTATTATTTATGAGTAAAAAGTACATTGAGACCATAAGAGAACAACAAACCCAACTACATTGTACAAAACACACACCACAGAGTCTTCAAATAGGTTTTATGAAGGCAGAGAGACAAATAAGTATAAAAGAGAATGAGAAAACTAATGACTCTGACAGTGGCTTGCCCAGGGAGAGCTGTCATTGTCCCCATGGTGCATGTGATGCTCCTTTCCTATATATAATGGATCTTATGACAGACTTGGAAGAATCGGCCTCTTCCAATTTCTTGGCTCCTTTTGAACAAAAATTTAATTTTCAGAATTTTTTCTTCAAAACAAAATTAAAAGAAAAAAACATTTACAGCCCGTCAGGAGTAAGTAAAATAATACAGCCCATTCCGGAAAGCATAATCGGAGACCTGTGGCCGAGGGGAAGATGTCAGAGCTGACTTCCAAAGCTGTGCCCATTTCAGGCCCCAGCTGTCAACAGCAGGAATTTCTGCTGCTTTCATCTGAGGCAGAGCACTGACAAGCTGTCCTGAGTGCGTGGTCTTAAGCAGGTGCAGGCAAATCCCGAACTGCTGCCGTTCTCCCGCTGTTACCTCTAGGCTCAAATGAGGCTTGGGCTGGCCGCACCGGTAAGAATGCCCATGTAAAGTGACCTCCTTGGCACAGGCTTGGGGGGGATAATGGTATTCTGGTAAGCTAATATCCCCAGCCACACACTGGAGTGTATTATATTTAGGAATGAAGGATGCCAGGATTTCAGGATTGAAGAATGAAACAAGTGCAGAAATGTCTCGGTATTTAATTACTGAAATGTATGCTAATGGTCTAGGGTTAAAAGTCTAAGTACCTGGACCAAAATCCAGGGACTCCTGGCCAAATAAACTGGCACATCTTCTCCTGTGTGGCTTCTTGTGTTTTCTCTTATGTCGAAGCCTCAGTTTCAGCATCTATAAAATGGGCATGATAATTGTATCCATCTCATAGGGATGTTGTGAGGATTAAATTAGAAAGTGTTAAGTCCTAGCACATACTTGTAAATGCTCATTGTTCCACTCCTAAAGGTAGGAACAGCATCTTAGTACCTATGATACATATATTGTACCCGACACGTAAGGAACACTGGCATATATTCGCTGAATGAATGAATGGAAGAGTGAGCATTGGTGGACATTAACTGGTCGCAGCACATGTACAGATTATAGAAAAACTACACATTGCAACCTGCTCTTTCTCTCACCCCCAATCTGACTCCTACTGACCCATGAAAAAGTGATTCTGATTACAAACTGCTCTCTAGCTTTTGTTACCCTGCACTTAACAGAATAATTGATTTTCTAGTAATCGAATCTGCTTGTAAATATAAAGTCTAGAGTTTCTCACAAACCAGCCTTATAAAGTAAGTACAAATAATTGATCCCTTACAGATTTTAATATAGTGACCAAATTAGCCTTGGGCCCCATTAATGGAGATGACTTATTACAGATACTTGGCAAGTAGGTGGCCACTCTCCCGGCAGCTGGCTGTGGTCCCTGTTCCCAAATCTCCGTATCTCACACTGATGCACAGAGCCCTACATCCACAGTGAGAGGCAAATGGCTCAGGAAATACTGGTTAAGTAAGAAAGTTAAGGAAGGAAGGGCAGGGAGGGAGGAGATCAGCTTCTCTGTTCAGTAGGGAGGGGGAAAGCGCACCAAGGTACTGGGAACCTGTAGGTGTTGCCGTAGGAAAAGCACAGAACAGCGAGCCAGACGTTTAGTTCGTCAAGTACATAATATTGCCTCAGGTTGACCCAACTGTAATCCCAACATGAATGATCCGTTTGCCAGGTGGAGTGAATGGTTTCCAGTTAAGTTCTCTAATTTTCTAGTTGTATTTGCTGTGTCTGTCCATCTCCCTAACACAGACATCTTGCTCTAGGCAGTGCTTGTGCTCAACACAACCTTCCCGTGACTTCCTCTCTGACTGCTTCGCTTCTGGCTTTCTGTCTCCTCTTCTCCTTTGTTTCAGAGCTTCTAGTCTTCACCTTGGCCCTGCCCCCGCTGTCTCAACAGAGAATTCCTTGGTCACCTAATCAAACCAGAGAATAGTCCCCACCCCCTCAGCCTCTCCTATTTATGGATCTTAGGAGAGCTCTTTTTGCCAGCCAAGGTAAAATTCCTGAACCTTCCTTTTACCCCTGCTATGGCCGGGTCACTCTGAAGCCACTGTTCTGGGCTGCCTGGGGACAAACCCCTGAGTCTGCCCCTAAGGAACCGTCAGAGGAAGCAGGAGATGCTGCCCCACCTCTCCATGTGCCAGTGTGGCATTCTGAATTTGCTATAGAATGGGTAAATTTATTTTCTCTGAGATTTTTATGGGAACCGTGTGTTACAAGTACGAAGTGTTGTCAGAGTTGCTGTTACGGCTGCTGCATCGGTAATGCAGAAGAATCAGATACATGCCAAGGGGATTTATTTCCCAAGAATATGGCCATGATGTCTGTTGTTGGGAAAGGGTGGTGGTCTTTGTTTTCTGGCATGGAAAATAGCTAGGTTGGCCTCCTGAATTGACAGCAAAATGATAGGGTGATAGGGGTATAATATATCCAAATGAAATCAGGTCAAACTGGCTTTATTTTAGTAGGCTCAGTCTCCAGATTTCCTTTAATTTCTCTGCCATAGTGTGTGTGTGTCTATATATATATATGTGTGTGTATATATATATATACTTATATATATGTATATATATATAAATATACCATTTTTGTTTTATAGAGTTTGAGCAAATAATTCTCATTTCTGTCAACAGTATTGAGCAGAAGGGGGGAAGTGGGAAGCATGAAGTGAGCCTGGGCACAGGCTCTCACACACCCAGTGAGCTGGAAGACAGGAGGAGGGATGAACCGTCTTCATGGGAGGTGGGTGTCTTTCAGGTTGCTGGCATCATCTCGGCTGGGATTGTCATGATCGCCATTGTGGCCCTGGGGAAGCTTCTGGAACCCTTACAAAAGGTATAACCCTGCTTCCTCACACACCGATTGCATAACTTCCCTTCACCACTCTGCTACCAGAGAAATAACGGGAGATTTAAAAATCATCACATGGAAAACCATTCCCCTGAATCACACAGCCTTCCTTGTCTCTCTTGGCAGTCGGTCTTGGCAGCTGTTGTAATTGCCAACCTGAAAGGGATGTTTATGCAGGTGTGTGACGTTCCTCGGCTGTGGAGGCAGAATAAGATTGATGCTGTAAGTCACCCACCGCTCATTTTTCTCTGAAATAAGATTTGGTTCTTATTGCTTCCTGCCATATCATCATGTTCCCCTGTCTCCTAAGCCTTACTTGCAGTTTGGGAATCCCAGAGCAGAAATTAGAATTCTGTGGATAAACCAAAGCCATGAAATTCTTCCACTTGAACTGCATTTTGTGAAGATCCTGTATCTCTGGGAAGATCCGTTTCCAGCAAGAATCCCATATGAGGCTCATTTATACACCCTTGGCATTTTGAAGCCAAAAAGCAAACAAATTTTTAAAACCCTAAATTAGAAGGACAAACAAAATAGAGCTAGGCGCAGTGGTTCACGCCTGTAATCCTAGTACTCTGGGAGGCTGAGGTGGGAGGATAGCTTGAGTTCAGTAGTTCAAGGCCAGCCTCAGCAAGAACAGACGCTGTCTCTACTAAAAATAGAAAAAATTAGCCAGGTGTTGTGGCACGGGCTTATAATCCCAGCTACTCGGGAGGCTGAGGCAGGAGGATCGTTTGAGCTCAGGAGTTTGAGGTTACAGTGAAATAGGCTGATGCCACGGCACTCTAACCCGGGCAACAGAGACTCTGTCTCAAAACTAAATAAATAAAGAAAAGAAATTAAAAAAAAAAAACACAAAAACAAAATACAAAAACCCATGTTCATTTTAATTCTGACTAAAGCAACCTTCACAACTATTCTGAGGAGTTATAAAAATCAGAAGCTAAGTCCTTTAGAGTTCTGCTCTAATTTAAACCTTGACCGATAAAAAGAATGAGAGAACTTCCTACATATTGGTATAGAAAGATCTCTAAGACAAATTGTTAAGTCGAAAAGAGACCAAAATAGAAATGCTGGGGAAAAGTACAGACACACACAGAGAAATAAAAGAGGATATAGGCAGAGAGGGATGTTGGGAATGGGTGGAGAGGGTTGTGAACAAGAGTTTTCACTGTATAACCTTTTCCATGTAAATTCCCTTTTGAACCATGCAAATATATTACCTATTCAAAAATTTAAAAATAAATGGTACAGTTGGTCTTCATTAGGAAGGCCAATTTCTACTTAAATATGAAATGAGTGAAGTCACGATATTTTTTAAAAGCTATAATTTGTGTGTGGGTAGTTGACGTTATTTTTACAGGTAGTCTATCACCTGAAGGTGCCTCGTGAATTAATGTAATTCTTTTGATTTCCATTTTTTTCTAGGTTATCTGGGTGTTTACATGTATAGTGTCCATCATTCTGGGTCTGGACCTTGGTTTACTAGCTGGCCTTGTATTTGGACTGTTGACTGTGGTCTTGAGAGTTCAATTGTGAGTAATATAAAACCCAGATTTCCTATAAACAGAACAACACACTGAGCTTTCTTATGCCATTTTGATAAATACAGTCAAACCACTTTCTTTCATTGTAGTTACTATACATTGAGTGCTTCTATGAATTAAGCATGGAGTGCTTTACAGATATTATTTGACTTTCAAAAAAATCCTATGACTAGGTCAGGCACAGTGGCTCATGCCTGTAATTCCAGCACTCTGGGAGGCCAAGGCAGGAGGATCATTTGAGGTCAGGAGTTGGAGACCAGCCTGAGCATGAAGAGCAAGACTCTGTCTCTACTAAAAATAGAAAAAATTAGCCAGGTGTGGTGGTGCACACTTGTAGCCCAAGCTACTAGGGAGGCTGAGGCAGGAGGGTCCCTTGAGCCCAGGCATTTGCGGTTGCAGTGAGCTATAGCTATAGCTGCACTCTAGCTGGGGTGACAGAGCAAGACTCCAAAAAAGAAAAAGAATCCTATGAATAGGTCTGATTATTCTCATTATACAGTTGAGAAAATTAAAGCTCAGAAAGAGTGAGAACCTCCCCTAAGGTCACACAGCTAGTAAGTGGAAGAGCTAAGATTTGAACCCAGATGTATTTTACCCCAAAATCTATGCACTTAGTCACATGATCTATTGCTGTGCTTTCCTTGTAGTTGTGGTAAGACTAAAAGATATATAGTTCAGCCAAAGATTGGGGTTACTTTCTAGTTTGTTTTTGTTACTTTGTTTTTCGTTTTTGAGACAGGGTCTTGCCTTGTAGCCCAGGCTGGAGTGCAGTGGCGTGATCATAGTTCACTGCAAGCTCCAACTCCTGGGCCTTTTCCAAGTTCTTGGCTCCTTTTTGACAAAAATTTAATTTTAATTTTCTTCAAAAAAAAAATTTTTTTTTTTCTTCCACTCCTGGCTCAGCCTCTCAAGTAGCTGGGATTATAGGTGCAAGCCACCACGCCCAGCTATGAATAATTTTTAAATCTTTGTAGAGACAGAGGTCTCACTGTGTTGTACAGACTGGTCTTAAACTCCTGGCTTCAAGGCATACTCCCACCTCAGCCTCCCACAGTGTTGGGATTACAGGCGTGAGCCACTGTGCCCGGCCCATAGTTTCTTCTTTTAAATGAGTTGAAGCGTGTCAGGCGCTGGTTCCGAGGCTTGGGACAAGACAGCTGCTAAATCTATTATAGTTCCTGTTTTTCTTTTAAAGCTAGTAACCCAAAAGTTACATAACTCAGAACAAGAGAACTTTAAAATAGTTGATTATAGCCAGAATTCATTCAAATCTGTCAAATAAGGCATATATCCGATAAGCCACACAACTACATGAGGTAAACATCATTAGCTCATATGCAGAGTGGAAGCAGCAAATGCACAACTTAAATAATGAAAAGCAGCCAGCGTGGAAGGTGAGGGAGCCTGAACGTGGTGTTTTGGTTGGTTTTGTTTTGACTCTTAAGAGGCTTTAGCTACATGCCTCCTGGGCCCGGAGGAGATCAGAGCCTCTCTCCCTCCTCAGTGCTGCCATTGTCTTTCCAGGCTTCTGGGCCCTTCTCTGCTTGCACTTGGGCGTGAAGGAAGAAGAAACCTGGAAAAACATCAACATAGATGTCTCCACCTTAGCATAAGCTCACCTTTCCCGGTCCACCAGCCCGTTTCCTTCAGGCCCTTCCTCCCTACCCCAGCATGTCGGTGTCTACCCAAAACGCTTGTGTTTTCTGCCTCGGCATGCCGAAATGGTCGCCCAGGGACCTGAAAAGGTTCACCAGCTCCCAAAGTGTCCAACTTGCTGCTAGGAAATAACTCAGGCACTGTCCTTAGAAGATGCTACCTCTCATGCTGTATATGCCTCGGTGTCTATTTTTTCTTGTGTAGGTGTGGTTGGGAAAAAAGGGTTTTGTATAGACTAGCTTATGTGCTTTAAGTTAAAAATCAGCACAACACAGTTAAAAATCAGCCAAGCAAAAACTGGTGGCAGATTTTAGCTACTGGTTTGGTAACTAGGCTTTTAGCCAACAAAAAGCAGTACCCTGCACAGTATTTAATTTCCAGTAATTATAATGTTGATCCGGAGAGCACAGTGCTGAAAGTTACCCCAAACAGATACTCTTTCTTCAGGAGTATGTCCCTAATCATACCTGAAGAATCATGAAATTCATCTGATTCCATCAGGAACAAGAAATCAACAGTCTGGTTGCTGGGAAGGGCTTATTTCTGGTCCTCCCAGGCTGCTATTTCTATAAAAAGAGACTAATTTGATCCCCTGCAGACTCTCCCTACTTCATCAGGAAGTTGCCGTAAGTCACAAATCAGAGCCAGGCACTGAAGACCCAGGAGTTGAATCAGAGGCTGCGCTGTCCTTTACCTCTGGGCCTTTTCTACCTGCTCTGAACCTCACTTCACTTAGCAAGGAAAATAAGGATATTACTGCAGACCTTTTAGGGTTATGGTGGGGCTTAAGTAAGATTTCACACGTGTGAAAGCTCACCGCTCATCCTACAACGTGCGGTGCACGTGAAAGTGAGATGCTCGTTATTTCTCTCAGCCATCAAAAGAGAGGCATGGTTTCTCCTTCTCCCCACTTCCACACAAACACCAGCTGTTCATTTCAGAGTTAGCAACAGCAAAATGTCATCCGCAGTAGAGACAGAGTCCAAAACACCAGAATGATGGGCTCCTCAGTAGCTGTTGTTTGTTTTTAACTTTTTATTCCAAAATATGACTGTTCCCCCAAAAAATCTTGACCTTGATTTTTCTTTTTAGTCCTTCATGGAATGGCCTTGGAAGCATCCCTAGCACAGATATCTACAAAAGTACCAAGAATTACAAAAATGTAAGTGCCTCTGTGAGATATTGGCTGGACTTGGGTTTATGAGCCTGGAATTTCAGGAGTTGCATATTTTTCTTTTAGCACGTCTGGTACAAGGTAGCTGAAGGGGGAGATTTCTGTTGGGAGAGTCCATTAGTCCACGGGGCGTGTCATGAAGACTTTTGACCCAATGTACCTTCCAACATCCATGGCTTATATGAATTTCATCCATGCTAGCTGGATATCATTTTAACATAAAATCATTGTAGGAGGAATTTTAAAGTACTAGGCAATTAGATTATTTCCAGATGTTCAATCAAAATTTTATTTCTCTGCAATATAATTCTTCTATGAAATTGCCTGAAATCCCTCTAAGATTTTCTTTATTCAGGCTGGGTGTGGTGGCTCACGCCTGTAATCCTAGCACTCTGGGAGGCTGAGGTGGGAGGATTGCTTGAGGTCAGGAGTTTGAGACCAGCCTGAGCAAGAGTGAGACCCTTGTCTCTACTAAAAATAGAAGGAAATTATCTGGACAACTAAAAATATATAGAAAAAATTAGCTGGGCATGGTGGCACATGCCTGTAGTCCCAGCTACTCGGGAGGCTGAGGCAAGAGGATCGCTTGAGTCCAGGAGTTTGAGGTTGCTGTGGGCTAGGCTGATGCCATGGCACTGTAGCCCTGGCAACAGAGTGAGACTCTGTCTTAAAAAAAAAAAAAGCAGAGAAAGTAAATTAATAAAACATAAATTTAGCAAAAAAAAAAAAAATTAATGTGAACCTAGGAAGTTGTAGTCTAATTTTACCTTAAACATTAAAGAAATGTTGGATACTGAACCTGGAATTTCAGAAGCTGCTACTTATTTCTACAATCTTTCTGTTACATTGAGCCAAGTGCCATCAAGAGCTAAAAATCAGAGAATTTTTTGGCTCTGGGCAGGGAACCCGAGACTGAGTTTGCAGTTCTGAGTTCTAGGCACCATCTTGGTGAGACCTCGCCCACATCACTTGGCCTCTCAGGGCCTCAGTTTGCTCATCTGAAGCAGCTAGACTAAAATTGCTATGATTCTATGACTCGAGGGTTCTATTTTTGGTGTGGCCATTGTGTATCAGGGTAAGAATAAGCAGGTGACATTACAGGGCTCAGTTCCTGTAAATCTCCTTGATTTTGCTATTTTTTTCTTTGCTGCTTTTAAAGAATATTTGGAAAATCAAGATGGTCAGTGGTATTAACTTGAGGCAAATCATGTCACCATTCTGAGCCTCAGCATCTTCATCTGGAAATCAGAGGGTTGAATAATTGCATTCTAAGGCCCTTTCTAAGTTTGGCCTCCTATGGGACTATGGAGGTCCATGCGTTTTGGTAACCTATTGCCTCCCTGCTGGGATGAAGCATTTATTCAAGAAAGGTTGAGCCTGCTGCCCAGCTCCTCTGAGCAGTCATCATCTGGCTCTTTGCTGTTGACAACTTAAACAATAAGTGACTGAAAACAAGAGTCACACTCAATTGAGATTTATTAAGCCAAAGGCTGAAGACACGCCCAGGAAAAGCACAAACCACAGAAGCATCTGTGGCCTGGGCTCTCTGCAGGAGTTGGGAATTCAGTATTTAGGGAAAGAAGGCATACAGGAAGAAAAAGGAGGGGTGGGGGGGTGAACAGTGAGGCAAAGTGTTACATTCTTGTGGCGCTCTAAGTGTCGTGCCAGCAAATTCCATTTTACTAAGACAAGGTGAACATTGAAACAGGGAGTGGAGGAAATAGTCAATGACTAGTTTTCCCAGAGTGGGCAGAAGGGCGATTGATCTCACCTTGTCCTTGGTCTGCATCTGTGGAGATAAGATTGTCAGGTGTGAAGCGGAACAGAACTCACGTTCAAGAATTTATTCAGGCTGAAGTCCTCTGGTTATAATTGGCCTGCACTTGCTTTATAGGGGACTATATAACTTGAAAGGTTTAGGGCTGAAGGAAATCAAAAATATTTTCTCCCAAAATACACGTCTTTGACATATTTTGAGACGGATGCCAGCAGGCAGAAATAATGCAGCAAAGCTGTCTCACGAGGGGGATATTTGCATCCTGAGAGAATCTCCATTGATGCAGCCAGGTCCTCCTAATCCGAGGTAGGAAAGATTAACTGAGAGTCTGACAGCTTTAAAGGTCTGAACAGAAACATTTACATCTGTTCTCTCCAAGGGCTGTTACCCCTGAGGCTTTATGTGCATAACAAGAACACCTTTGCTAGCCGAACTTCCATTCTCCCTCCCATAACCCGTCATGCTAATGGAACCTGCTCAGCCATAATCCAAGCCCCCCCATTCTTCAAAAAACCCCTCCCTACCTCACTGAGGAGTTGAGCCGACGAGAGGATGGCAGCGCTTCGTGACTCAGTTCCCAGGCTCTGTTCTGCCTTTGGCGTAATCAATTTTGGGGTCCTGAGGTTTTATTTTTTCTTCACACTGAATAGCCTGAAATTTTATTAAATATTTGAGGCTTGAAATTGTTTAACCTCAATTTTTTTTAAATGCCAGATTGAAGAACCTGAAGGAGTGAAGATTCTTAGATTTTCTAGTCCTATTTTTTATGGCAACGTTGATGGTTTTAAAAAATGTATCAAGTCCACAGTAAGTACTTCATCCCTAGAACTTTGGTTTCTAACCTCTTTTGAGACTTCGTTCATTCTGCTAGCATTTACTGGATTCCAACTGGGAATGAGGCTCTATTCCCCTATTCTCTTTGTGTAGGGTGTTAAGAATTGTAACATAACATCCTTGCCCTCAAATAATTTACAATCTATTTAAGGACAGAAAAAAACACAAGCTGGGCACAGTGGCTCACGCCTATAATCCCAGTACTTAGGAAGGCTTAGGTGGGAGGATCACTTGAGGCCAGGAGTTGGAGGTTACAGTGAACTCTAATCATGCCACTGTACTCCAGCCTAGGCCACAGAATGAGACCTCGTCTCAAAAAAGGAAAGAAAAAGAAAAAACATGTATGATAAAATTCAGGTAGCAATAACTATGCCAGACAAAAGCATGCAGGTGGAATTTGAGTAAGTTCCAAGCAAGCAGTATGGACAGTAAGAGTGAAGAGTTCACCCTTTTTGTTAAGAACTCCATTTGTTTAGAATGCGGAGGGTTGCCCAGTTGGAACAAAGAGTAAAAAGTGGTAGTGGAATATATAAGTAGGAAATTCTGGTCTTGAATACCATGCTGTGCTTCAAACTTGGAGTTTGCCTCTAGATCAGTGTTTTCCTAAGTGATTTTCAGAGCAAAATGGTTTGGAGGAATGTTCATAGATTTTGCAATAAGAAAATGACCCTGTGATGTCAGGGAAATTTGGAAAGCACAGACTTAAAGGTTATTTTTGCTGTTTTGTCTTTTACTGTCTTGGAGCGTTTAGGATGCTACTCTCTTCCCTGAGTCTCTGGAATGGGTAGGGTGGCTTGGTAGTGGAGGAGGATCTGTTCCTTCAGACCTTGCATTTTTTTTTTGCCTGATGTCTCAAGGAATATACCCTTTGAGAAGTAACATTTCCAGATAACAATTGCCATTAATAAGCATTAGGAAACAGGCATTTTAAGTAACTTGACATTTATTTCCAAAGGTTGGATTTGATGCCATTAGAGTATATAATAAGAGATTGAAAGCACTGAGGAAAATACAGAAACTCGTAAAAAATGGACAATTAAGGGCAACAAAGGTGAGACATCTTTCTTTACCCCCTTAAATTCTGTTCTTTCTCTGATGAAAGCAGTTAGATGCTCTAAAATTAAATCTATCCCCTTTGGTATCCAGATGTGTACAAGCAGATGTCTTGTGTATGTCAGAGAACAGCTGAGCTGTTCTTACAGGCAACAGAGGATGGGAGGGAATAAAATGAAAACAGCAGGGCTCCCTGGAAACACAGGCTGTAATTCCCCCCCACCATCATGAATAGCATCTGTATTATTTTTTGTAACTTATTTTTACTGAAAGAAACAAAGTACAAACTCAATGCCAGAAAATTACAATAGAAGGCAGTAAGTTCATAAACTCTTAGAGCTACTAACTTTTCCTCAGACACTGCTACAAATATATTTCTTGGCAAAGTTCCACTGTCTTCCAGAAATCAAGAGTTTCCTGGCTCCTCTGTGCTTCCATTTTTCTTCCTAGAGAACATCAAAGTTAGGGCTGAGATAAAACTCATTCCTTAAGAGTTCATCCCCTTGATGTTTTGCTTACTAAGGAACAATGTGTGTAGGACTCTTAAATAATTTGAGATGAGGCCAGGCGCGGTGGCTCACGCCTGTAATCCTAGCACTCTGGGAGGCCGAGGCAGGAGGATTGCTCAAGGTCAGGAGTTTGAAACCAGCCTGAGCGAGAGCAAGACCCCGTCTCTACTAATAATAGAAAGAAATTAATTGGCCAACTAAATATATATAGAAAAAATTACCCGGGCATGGTGGCGCATGCCTGTAGTCCCAGCTACTCGGGAGGCTGAGGCAGAAGGATCGCTTGAGCCCAGGAGTTTGAGGTTGCTGTGAGCCAGGCTGATGCCATGACACTCTAGCCCAGGCAACACAGTGAGACTCTGTCTCAAAATAATAATAATAATTTGAGATGAATGGTTGAAAAGACATTTCAAATCACTAGCACTAAGTTGGCACTGCCTTCTTCGTTCAGAATGGCATCATAAGTGATGCTGGTACACCAAATAATGCTTTTGAGCCTGATGAAGATATCGAAGATCCAGAAGAACTTGATATCCCAACCAAGGAAATAGAGATTCAAGTGGATTGGAACTCTGAGCTTCCAGTCAAAGTGAATGTTCCCAAAGTGCCAATCCACAGCCTCGTGCTTGATTGTGGAGCTATCTCTTTCCTGGACATTGTTGGAGTGAGGTCATTGCGCATGGTAAGACTCTGGTTTTCTGCATTATAGATCTGGGGCTTTGGCAATAGTGAAGTGAAATGAGTTATCCAGTCTTGGAGAAAAGCGAGTGCATGGGTAATTTTTCTAGGTGAATGTTTTTGCAATCAAGTGTAATATTTTAAAGCACAAGCTCTGGAGCCAGACTACCTGGGGGAGATCCTGGCTCCACCACTACTAGCAGTGTGACCGTGGACAAGTTGCTTAATCTGTCCGTACCTCAGTTTCTTCACCGGTAATATGGAGGTAATGATGGTACCTACTTCATAGGGTTGTTATGAGGACTAAAGAAACTAATAGATATAAGGAGTTTAGAAGACTATCTGTCACATAGACACCCCTCAGCAAATGTTAATATTTATTATGTTT